>CANNZV010003489.1:0-62004 GCA_947561585.1 Caprella mutica
ATCGCATAAAAACAATATGTAATTCATTATATCACCAATCGGAATAATTAATTTTATAAAATAACAATAAATGATGAATAATGAAATTTGTATCTTAAAATGTAAATATTAATGATTAATCGTATGAGAAAATTATGCATATTTTAACACTATTTTTTGAGTTAAGGCATGATAATAATTATTTGGTTGGCAATTGTTCGGGTGGCAATTATTGTCCTAGGGTGGCAATTATTGTCCGTGGGTGACAATTATTGTCCGTGGGTGACAATTATTGTTCGTAGGTGGCAATTGTTCGTGGGTGGCAATTGTCCTTGAGTGGCAATTGTTCGCGGGTGGCAATTGTCCGGTCACGGTCACTAAAATCTCTAAACTGGTTTATTTTTTTATTATGAAGTTAATAATCATTTTAATTTAAATTTTATAATTCCAAAGGTGTAAAATGTATGAAAGAAAAGTGATTTAAGATAAGATATATTTTGAGTTACTGAATAATTTCTGTGTACCTTATTATACATAATTCAACCTATTCTAAAATTTAAAATTCGAAAACAAATGATACTCATTATAAATTATCATGGATGGTCAATTGCCAATATCAATTTTAATAGTTAGAGCTGTAATGAAAAATCGGAACTTTATAATTAATATCAATACATGATCTTATTTTACGTATCAGTGTACAATGTACATGTATTATTATTTACAATCTGTTAATTCTTTATAACTGAATATTCAGCTACTCCCCCCCCCCCCCTCCCTCTCCCCCCTCTTCACGATATTTCATTACGATATATCGTCTAAGGATCTTTTCGCATAACTTATGATAAGAAAATAAGCTCATTATTATTAATTGTTATAGAATGTCATGATGCATGCATAAGTAGGAGCTTAGTGTATGTTCTTAGTCAGCTATACATACAATGCGTGAAACTACTCCAAAATCTTTGTTAAGATGCTATCAATATTGAATTTCGATCATTATATTATAGGTATATAACTTTCAGAGATTTCTGTGCATTCTTTTGAAAGTTTTATTTCAATATTTGTGTGTGTTAGATTATCGAAACATGGAAACAAGTTGAAGATCTCGGAGTAATATTTCTCATAAAAAGGTTAAACCTATATAGTGATAGTATATGTATGCCTGGCATTCGATTGCAAATGTTGAAATTTTTGTAAGAGTGTATAATATATATTACCATGACTGGTTGATCAGAAAACATCTTACCTTTTAAATTTGCGAATTCAAGGAAATATAATTTACCTAGAGCTGATTGTATAAAAAAATAAAACTTTAGGATTTTTTTTCTTTTATTAATAAAATGGTATCCTTCAATTAAATGATAACATTCAGTTTGTTAGACAATATATCACGCTCTTTTTACGGTTTGTCATATCACCTTATTCCTGATTTCTGACTAGAGTAGAAATGGAGAATGTGATATGACAAACTGTATGTGAGAAAATTAATGTTTTTTATGACTTCACAATTATTTTCTTAATATTTCGTCGTAAAATTTCGAAATTTCGAAGTATTAAATCTTATTTATATCTTTATAATATTTATATTAAAAGCTATATTGAAATATAGAGAATAGAAAACAAATAACTATATCTTTCAATTCTAAAACAAAATGAAACAATTTATTCGTGAAAAAAGATAATTACAAAATTAGACACACAAATTAAAAAGAAGGATCCATTTATTCAAGGCCCCCTATAAGGTTAACGATTTTCGGGCAACCTACATATTAGAAAACACATGATCTGAATCAGAAGAATCCTAATCCTTGAAACCTCAAACATGAAATAGCATCAATTTCAAAATGCATAGATATGCATTAGGTACAATATAATTAGGTGAAAAAGATGAAAAACCATAGCCAGAAAAAACATGAAAATCTAGGAAAAAGAAGAACACATCTATAACAATCCACACATGACATATTACAGAAAACAGAACATTGAATCAATACACCTCTTAAAAGGTGCGATAGAGATTTCGAATTTCTGATCTTATAGGTGTAAATTCATCCCATAATTCCATCCCTCTGAATAGGACACTATTTTGTGAGATATTTCATCTATCTACACAATGGAATAACATTGTATTCTCTATTCTCTTGCTACACATTCACAGATGATAAGTAAAATCTTTCCCACCCGTGATAAATATCATACTTTAATTGACTGTTTATTTTAGACCCAGATGGTTAGTCTAGATTTTTAAGCTCCAAAACTAATTAAACTATCAATCGACTGGTAAATGTAATCTTCTACTCAGGAGACTACGAATTATTACACCGTTTTCTGAAGTGGACAACTCATATATTCAATTATTATTACAAACTGAAGCTATATCTCTAATTCTTTTTTTCCAATCAATATAAATTAACTAATGAATTGGTATAGTAAAAACAATTGCAACAGTGAATTATTATAAGCAAAATATTCTATCCGGTAACTTTTAAAGAAAAATTGGCGTCTATAATTGGATCATCACCAAAAAGAATAAATGGTAATTTATATGATTAAATAATCCGATAAAACTGAGCATTATTAAAAATATTGTCCAAAAATCTGTATATTCTCCATTGTGACATCCTATCTAATTAAAGTCATTAAACTTATTCTAAAACTCCTTACCATTTTCAAACTATGGAATAATATTATGTGAAACATTGCTAATGAGATAACTAGAGTTAGAAACTAATTTGGTATTTCCTTCAAAAATGCAAGAATTTTAAAATTATAATTGTGGGGAGGAAGTTTTAATGGTCATAAAAAGTTATCGTTTTGTAAAATATTCTGAAAAGAAGAAAAATATTACGAATACATCTCTTGATGCATAAATTGACATGAATTAAATGTTAATATGAACAAAGAAGTTAAATACTATTAGATATGAGTGAGCATTATTTTAAAATTAAACAAGAAATAAATTCATATTAAATTATTACAATCTAGAAATTATTTTAGAAAATTGATAAAGAAATATTGAGCCTCCTAAATAAAAATTCATTTTAATTTATGAATTATTCGATTTATGTGGTAATACCAAAAATATTCGTTGAAATGAATTAAAAATGAAATGACAAACATCATGAATAATGGAAATGTAAATAATAATATAAAATAAACATTCATGTTCTATTAACGAAGAGAAAAATATTCTAAACGTTTATTATGACACTAAAACAGATTGCGACGAGACTCCTATTGGTATTTCTAAAACCCTGTGATCTATTGGTAATGCATACCAACCAGAGTATTCCTGACACAGTTATCAGGAGTGCAAAGATTTCGCTCCTGAAAAATGAAATGAGCCTATTTGCTCATACCAAACACACGAGATGAACACAAAGTCGTACAGACTTTGAAATGAGTAAATTTAGAGGTCGGGTATATTCTATTAAAATATATGGATTTGGATAATTTAGTTTTCGGGTATATCTATTGAAATAAATTGTCTTGGTTTATAATCAGGTTTCAAGAAATTCACTAAGCATAGAACATAATATACATCACTGATAATGTAATATATTACCAACTGCAATATTTAGGAATTTTTGTTATTATTAGCCAAAAATATTGTAGCCGTAATCCAAAATAACTTGATTTTCAAATAATGTGTTTGATCCTGATACAATTTACGTTTGTAATATCTGCCATTTCATATCCTATTTTTTTCTAAAAACGAATTGCGAAACAGCTACTACCTTTCATTTCATTCATATTTTAGAAAATATATTCATTTTTCAAATTTAGATTAAGTGAAAACTGCAGAATAAGGCTGTAACTATTGAGTTCCTTAAAAGTGAAAACTTGTGGAATATATTTAAAAAAATAAGCAAAGAAATCGAATTTCGACAGATATTTTGTCTAAATAATTACTATTTATATAGATAAGAGGTATTGTTACATCTGGCTTATCTGTCACCAAACGCATTATAGTTTATTTCTGATAAATATATTGATATATTTATACCGGGAGGCGTGGTGCACACCCCCACCCCTCTCCCTCATGCCAGGTCAATAAACACTAATTAAGTGCACAGTACAAGGAACTAGCGGATACAACAAGCTACATATCAAAAAATCTTAAAGATGGTGAAGAGTCTCTTAGGTCTTTTCACCCGCCGGATGCAATTCATTCTACGCCATCCTAAAGGACATCTCCAAGTTCAAGCTTCCAGAATATATGAATGCTATTGTTTTGAGACAAATGAATACCACTTCAAAAGCAATAGACCACCAAAGTGAATTGATTTGGGTTCCTTCTTAAATTATCGGCGAAATATTCCTATGTTATTCGTACGGGAGAAAAAGTAGGTGGTAAAACATCCCTTACAGCTGACTATTTACTTACGCTTGAAAAATTGTAAGTCGATATTTCGATACCTTTTATCTAAGCGCATTCATTAATTAAAAGTTCATCGAAATGTGTATTCAAATAAAAAAGTTATGAGTAATTTAATTAGAAAGAACGACATTAAGAGACAAATCCGTAAATTAGGTAACCCGTACAACAATTTTTTACGAAAGAAATTTGAAAGATTGGTTACCAAATAAGTGAAATAACTTAAAGTTCTCTCAGTTTTTGGAGTATATCTTATTATTGAAGTAATTTTATTCATTTTATAACTTTTCTATCTTAGACTAGGATTCAGAAACCTAAGTATTAGGTTTATGTATTATTACAAGATTAAAGATATAATACAATACAAAATAACTAATTAGTTTCAAAACATGATATCAATCATATCACTATCATAATTATAATTATTTTAATTAATATAAGATAAAATAATTTGTAACTAGTTTCAGAATTTTAATTACCTAACTAGGTATATTTTATGAGTTACAAAGGTAGGTTCACTGTACCTACTTTCCCCATACCTAGTTAGGTTTCAGAATCCTATCCTAAGATAGAGAGGGTATAAAGTAAATGAATTTGCTTCAATAATAAGTTATACTCATAAAACTGAGAGAATTTGATGTTATTTGGTAACCAATCTTTCAAATTTCTCGCGTAAAAATATGTTGTACAGGTTACCTAATTTACGGATTTGTCTCTTAATTGACGTTATTTCTAATTAAATTGCTCATAACTTTTTCATTTGAATACACATTTCAATGAACTTTTTATTAATTAATGCGTTTAGATATTAGGTATCGAAATATCGACTTAGAATTTTCCAAGTATAAGTAAATAGTCAGCTGTAAGAGATGTTTTACCACCTACTTTTTCTTCCGTACGAATAACATAGGAATATTTTGCCGATAATCTAAGAGGAAACCCAAATCACTTCACTTTGGTGGTCTATTGATTTATTTTCCTACCCTTTAATAAACCCGATTAGTGGTGACAAATAACCCACAAGTACCAAGATACTCTATAAAGATATTGCCAAAATATTAATAATATTACTTGTAATTATTATTTAAGGAAAAAAATAATATGCGACTATTTTTTAATAATGTCATTAATGATGATGATGACAAACAGGATTTAAAAAAAACATACAATTTTTACTCTTCTTCCATTTCTAACTTAAATGTAATTACGCTTAATATACCGAACATGATCTCATAATGATCCTTTCAATTTCATAAGAAAATTAATAACCAAGTTCATGTTTCAGACAAAATTCACGGTTGGATTTTGAGGATCAGAGAATATCTTTTATATTGAAGTTACGCCTCAGCCGGAATTTGAAAAAAAAAACGCTGCAGAATGCTGTTCGGGAATTTGGGCTTTAATTTGTTAGGCAGGAATTAGGAAAATGGATGAGTATTTTGACTCATATAATGAAGTTATTGTGACCCGCACACTCAGTTTCAATTTATGAAAGTAATATGAATTTAGAATATATCATTCCTGAGATTTTATAGATATTTAAGTTTGGATCTATTTTAATACGGAGTTCATTCGGTAACCGACGTCGTCGAAAAAATTATTTTCTCTTTGAAACGGACTCGTACTTCGTTATTATACTACACACCACTATCTTGAGAGCTCTAAATAGGAATAAGGCCACACTATAGTTATATACCAATAGCTCTAATACAGTTATTACTTATTAAGTTACAGTGTCTGTTAAAGAAGTTTCTATTGTCAACTTTTTACAGTACTGTAAAAATCATTATAGATTTTTCAAAATTGAAATTTTGTTTAGAAAAAGGTTAATTAAACCAATTTTTTTGATTGCAATCTGTTTTATTTTAATACATCGATATAGTGATACGCCTTGTTCATCCATAAACACTTAGTTTGACAATATTTAGTATCTGTAAGTGCTTCAACGGTTGTCACCATAATTTTTTTAGAAATCTCCATCACTTTCTCTTCATTTCTCATCACTTTCTCTGCAATTCCTCATCACTAGTTCCCCTTTCTCCTTCAATTTTCCCCCATTCTCCATCACTTTTTCCCTCCCCATCAAAGTTAAAAATGATTTCAATTCTCTATTATAATTTCACCTTTTTGTAAAAAAAATGCTCGATGATATTCAAAGTGATGGTGAATGGGGAAAATTAATTGGGAATGGGGAAAAAGTGATGGGGAATTGAAATAAAAGTGATGGGAATATAAAAAAAATTGTGGTGACTGTAAAGAAAATGAAGAGGAATTTAGAGAAATGGAGAAATAACAGCTGAAGCCCAAACAGGTACTAAATGTTGGCAAACTAAGAGTTACTATAATCAGTGTATTAAAATAAAATCCGATTGAAATCAACAAAATTGGTTTAATTAACCTTTTTGTAAACAAAATTTTGATTATGAAAAATCGATAAAAAAAATTCCAGTACTGCACATACTGTATTAGTTCTTCCATAACCAATATAGTTTACAAAATAATGAGTTGTTTTCCCAATTATTATACCAAATTCCTCACGATACATAGTAGAAATATTTAACGGTATTTACTTAGATTACATATCACATCGCTACGCCTCTTTTTCTACAACAAAAGCTCTCTGAATTGTTTAATCACATTATTGGTAAATCATTCTGTGACCATATGAAGCGTCATAAGTTAGGCAGGTACAAATATTGTTGCTGAGAGTAATGGTGCTACACTGCAGATTGGCAATGGAGAAGTAAATTCTCGTCTCTAGAATGAGGTATTCTTGCAGAGGTATTTGATGAGGTATTTGTTGCAAAGAAAACAATCACAGCACTGCTATATTGATAGACAAAAAAATTGATAGACCATTTTGCTAACTTTGTTTGACTGCTAAATAAATGATAACAAAAATCTTTAGTTGTACTTATTTCTTCTCTGTTATTTATATTTCTACGAATTATAGTATCTGTTTATATTCAAGTATATGTAAAAGAAACAGCATCAATTTTTTGTGAGATCTTCAATTTACAAATAAATAGGAAGATAAGCAGAGAAACTAGTAAATGAATTGTATTTTTTTTTTCTTTTTTGAAAAGACAATATTTTTTCCATTCTAAATAAAAGGAATAAAGTCATTACAGAAGATAGAATTACTTCAGTAACGACGAGTCAGGAGTTCAGTTTCCAGAACTTTACTAAATTGTAAGAGTTTTTTCTTGTGCTAGATGATTTGATCCTCTGTAATTTGAACCTGGTAATTTGACCCCAGGTAATTTAATCCCCGGTAATTTGATCCCCAGTTATTTGACTCCGGTAGTTTTCCCTCGGTAATTTGAACCCAAAGTATTTGATCCCTGGTAATTTGATTCCTGGTGAATTGATCCCCGGTAATTTGATCCCCAGTAAGTTGTTCAACGGTAATTAGTTACATAATTAGCCTAATTATTATGTCAATATTATGTAACTATGCTAATACAAGATCTTAGGATAAATTCATCAGTCTGGAAAGTTAGAAAGAGTGTTCGCGAAGATGATATACTATTGTAGATGAAATATACTATTTATCTAAAACAAAAACATACATGCCTAGATGAATCTGTAACATATTGGTGGTGTGAAATGAAAAGTTGCAGAGGTTGTGTTCGACTGTCATAAATGATGGAAATTATACTATTATTCCCTATTATTCATCATGCTGGTAAACGTGATCAAAGCTTGTAATATAGTTACGAAATATTGATATAATAAATAATCAAGTACATAATTAATTAGACTTAACACGTTAACTGCGGCGTGTTTAGAATAATAATTCGAATATTTAGTTGTAATTAAAAAGTTGTTTTATGAGTGCCGCAGTTAAAGAGTTAATTAACACGTTGCGTGCGGGAGTCAGGAACTAGGTCTCCACTACAGTGCGGGAGTTTAAAAGTTCCACCATATCTGTTCTAGTAACGCAATGATCTGACATTTTGTGTGGTTCATATTCATGGGTAGTACTACCAATTACAGAAATAAAATAGCGTGTCCACCGGTGGGCATTTCGCAATGTAAAGCTCCTGGCTCTACTGCTTTGCGGAGTGCCCACCCGTGGTTGTGGTGGATCTGCAATGCAGATACGTCACAGCCAATCATTAATAAGCATTTCCCCGCGGTTTGGTTACTTCTGTGCCGCCACCAATCACATCGAACCAAAGCCAGCATATATAAAGCCACCTAAATCCAATTTCCACCAGTCCTGAGTCATACATCCTAGCGCGAGCTTCGTCATTAAGCCCTCAACTAACTCGAGCCTAGCGTGTATTCATTCTATTTTGTGTTTATATATACCCGTTCACCGGTGAGTTTATAGGACCTTTTTGTTTATTTACTTTTGTAATACTTTCTCTTAATTTAGCTATTCGTGTATAAATTTATGTTTAAATAGGTATTATTTTGAATGCAATAAATTGATTACTCTATTTATTGCAGGGTCCTAGTCCTAGATCCCATCCAAGATTACAACATAACATTTTCATATTCACCTACCTTATTTCTATTTTTCCTATATATTATCAACCTTCCTTTTCATTACTTTATTAATTAATATTAAATCTTAGGCTTACCTTCTTTCTGTAATAGTTACCTAGTCAGTTATAAATATTAAAATAAAACCATTATCCCTTTCGTTTATTTAGCCTTCTTTAAATAGTAAAGTGATTAGGAGAACCATTTCAATTTAATAATATAGTTAGATAGATTAATTCAAGCTAGATATATATAATAATTATTATTAGTTGGGTTTACAATACATATCCCCAAATGGTCACTGCTTGACATCAAAAAACGTCACGTTTTAAACTTTTTTTTTCAATAATTCAAGAATTTAGATAAATATTTATTGTTTCTCGGTGATAAAATGATAATATAATCATAAAAATATTAATATATGTTGGCTGTTAAATTTTATGATCTATTACTCGCATTCTCCTAAGGACGCGTCTTACCATTTCATTTTTGTATGGTTTATTAAGAAATTTTGATAATCCTAATGAATTTTAATTTTCATGTGATGTTCTGAATGATACTAGTTGAGAATAATGCATTTTTAAAAATGGTGCGAAATATGTAAGATTATAAATCAATTAATTCAAAATTCTAACTATTGAACGAAAGTTATTCCTTGAAAGAATTCGTTTGATTTATATCTGGTAGCTGAAAGGTTTTACAGACAAGAAATTACATTTTTCGTATTTTTCGCTTTATATGGTCTAATAAATGTTTAAAAAATGATAAGTTGCTTAGAGAATTGATCTCCTATAATAAAGAAATTAGAAGTATAGTTTATTGTTTTATTCAAAAAAATTATTTTAATTTTCTCAATTCCATGCAATCAAATTATTAAAGGTAGTGCCATATTTATTGAGTTGCCAAATTTTATGATTAATGATCATGATTACTTTCATTCACTTGTAAACTGAATACATATTAAAAAATAAAAGTAAAAAATATAAAAATTTCCCGTTTGAATAAATTTTTTCGAAGATAATCATTTTTTTTTAATGACCCACCGGTGGGTCACCCGCACTGTACTAGAAGCGGCAGTTACCTTAATATATGTCCAAGAATTAAATAATGTCCAAGAAATAAATAATGGGGATCAAATTACCGGGGGTCAATTTACTGGGAACCAAATTACTGGGAGTCAATTTACCGGGGATCAAATTACCGGGGGTCAAATTACTGGGGATCAAATATCCAGCAGTCAGATTACCGGGGACCAAATTATCGGGGGTCATATTACCAGTATTCAAATTACCGGTCACTGTTTTTTCTATATCAATTTTATTTTTTTCTATTACGGCGTCATTTCTAACCTGTTTTCATTTATTGTTAGTATAGTAAAACTTTCTCTAAAGTAAATTCTATAACCTACTGAAAACAAGTAAAATATAGTTTTAAAAGCAGGTAGACAATATGATAATAATATTTATCAATTTCTCACAGTTTTGAAGTGCGATAAAGACATTTCTATTAGGAATAGCAAACTTATTCTTTAACGATAAGGTCTCGATACTTTGTGGGTGGCAATGATTTTGTCTCTTTCTATTCTGTAATTCAATTCAACTGGAAGAGAAAAGTACCAACTTCCTAGATTGATTTTATATCTCGCACTGACTTTATGTTCTCAATGAGTTTGATTTTTCATTGTAGATACGTGCAATTTATAAAATAGTTGTTGCATTTTATTCAATAATATAAAATGAGAAGACAATAGAAACAATTTGTATCAGATATTTACCTTTCGATGTAGTTTAATGAACATATATAATTAATTCCAATCAATAGAAACATAGGAACTAATACGATTCCTGCAATATAATTATCCATTTATGTTTTTTCTTCAACTCTTTCATCCCAGTTGATCAAAAGCAGTTTATCTTACATCTTAAGACGTCTAATACACCTCACTATTGAGTATAGAGGGATTTCAGACGCGGGACAAGAAGTGAGACGGGGGAATTCAGACGTCTAACCCTCGCTGTTTGCACTGGGTTCCTTCGCAGCCAGACGTCTAATCCCACGTCTTGCAAGAGATAACGAAGGAAACAAGAAGTGGGATAGCGAAGTACATCCCTCTTCTGCTTCTAGCTGTTTTTATTTAATTGGGGTATACCTATGATGTATATATACAAATCAAAAATATTAGGCTAATTTTATTACAATTTCTTACTCTATAGCATATAGTATATACGTAGGTTTAGCTTTAAATCAATTAGTTTAATAGTAAATATTTTTATATACGCATTACATGGAAATAAATGGAGAAAGAAATGAAGTGGTGTGCCCGGGATGCGTACTCGCAACTGTAATTTGCTGTAAAATTGAATGCTGCGACATATCTACTGAGCCATCATGGACATGTTAGAAGGAGGATTTGGTTGATCTTTATTACCTTCGCAGAATGCGGGTAGGTCATATTTTCATCGACACTTATTTATTTATTTATCATCTTGTTATTCGCTTAACTTAAAAGAGTTCAACCAAATTGCCTGAAATTTTATGAAACGATTGGTCAATGTCTAGTGACCTGCTGGTAAAATTTTGTGAGCGACCCGTTCAAAGGTCAAGGTCATGGTCATTTATAACTCAAAAAGTATTGCACCATATTGCGTGAAACTTGGTGGGATGGAAATATACAGGAACGATTTTGCTAAATTTTGGAAGCAATCGGGTCAAATGTCAAAGATCAAGGTCAAGGCAATTTATAACCTCAAAAAAAATAACTCAAAAACTATTCAACCAAATTGTCTGAAATTTGATGGGACGATTGGACTATGTCCAGGAACCAACTGGTAGGATTTTGGGAGCGATCCAATCAAAGGTCAAGGTCAAGGTCATTTATAACTCAATAACTGAAAAAAATATTGTACCATATTGCATGAAACTTGGTGGGACGATTGGTTATTGTCCATTTAGCATTTTCTCAAATTTTGGGAGAGAACGGATCAAAGCGGAGGCGAAGGTATGCGCTCTACCGAGTGCACATAATCTAGTTCAATATGATAACTCGCGTGTTATTTAAAGTTATTATAATTAATTAATATTATTTAATATTCTATTGTTGTGCATCTTTTCTTTTTTATTCTAAATGAAGAAAAATTTGTATAATATTATGTAAATAGCTAGCATTCTATTACTATTAATCAATTCTATCAGCTAACATAGCTTCTCCATAATCTCATCAGTTGACTTTGCAGACGAGATCTCTGCTACTCTTTGAGAACTGGAGGGAAGTCTTTGCATTGAGCCTCATGTCCCGTACACACTATCAAAAACTTCGCCAAATTGTTTAGTAGTGAGCACGGGGCATGAAGAGAATTAGGAGGAAAATGAAGTGGAGACTTTAGAGAGAGTGAAAAGGATAATGAAGTGGAGACTGTGGAGTCACAAGAATAAAGGAACCGTCAAAAGGCACAATATGCCCATCCAAGGATGGCCACTGTGCCCCTCGACGTTGGGTTGACAACGGAGCATGGTGAATCTCTCTTCATCACTCCCCACTTGGAACCTATGCACTCCAAACCGTACTCCCAAACCTGACAAAGGAAGAACCTCCACCAGGCGTAGGAGCACAGCTTGGGTACAATCATTAGCTCCAAGATTTAAAAGTTAAACCCTCCAATCACTGCCCCCTTCACAGGGGCCGCCCGAAGGCAGTCTCTGAGACGGTGACAGGACGTCTTAGCTATCTTAGTCCTATCAGACTAAGATAGCTAAGAATCTCATCTAAACTCCGAGGTCAATTCAGGGAGGCACTTGACAGCTCAGTAAGCCAGCTCACTAAGTATCCTGTCAAGTCGCCTTTTGAATGTGTCAACAGTAAAGCTGCTGACAACATTTTCTGGCAGTCTGTTCCACACATTACAGATCTTCACCAGCATGAAGTTCTCCAGCTGAGCAGTGATGAACCTAGGCGGAACCACCTTCCACCCGTGGTTGTGGTTGGGGTTCACACACAGCGAAAAGTAGTCTTCGGGATCAACTCGACTTATCCCTCGAAGGATCTTAAAAGTTTCAATGAGTTGACCCCTCAAATGTCGCTGCTCAAGCTTGAGGAGGCCCAGGTCTTATAACCGACGTGCATATCCCTTGGATCGGATTTCAGGTACAAATTTAGTTGCCCTCGCTTGCACCCGTTCCAACCATTGAACATCTGCTCGCAACGTCGGTGACCAGAACTGGACCGCAAACTCCAAAAGAGGTCATACCAGAGAGTTCCGCGTGAAGAAAGCCATGAGGACTCTTTCCTATGAGCAGGTGTTCTTCCAGCCAGGTGATCCAAAATCCTATCCTTGATGATGGATTCAAGCAGTTTTCCAGGAACCGATGCCAAACTAATCGGCCTGTAGTTACTGCTGTCGGTAATCTCACCTGTCTTGAATATTGGGGTCACATCTGCGATCCTCATGTCATCGGAGTCCTCGCCCGACTCCAAAGAGACATTGAAGATCTGTTGCAGGTGTGTCGCCAAACCATCATTCACGTTCTTCATCACTGTCGGTAATAATCCATCAGGACCAGCTGCCTTGTTAGGGTCCAGCTTGCCAAGTTTGTCCACTATCTTCTCAACAGTACAAACAATCTCAGTCAGTGGCATTCGTCCCTCATAGTGAACTACGGGGTCAGGGGTGCCAAGCGCATCCTCCATGGTGAAGACACTGACGAAATAACTGTTAAGTTCGGCAACGATGTTGGCACCCGAAGTTGCCAACACACCTTGGGTTGTCCTGATTGGTCCAATAGAGCTTATGGAGGGCTTTCTGCTATTAACGTAAGCGAAGAACTCCTTAGCGTTGCCCTTACAGGCCATTCAACCCCGCGTTCCTCCGCTACTTTAGCTTGCCGCATCATTCTTTTGACCAATCTCCGTTGGTCTGTGAGAAGTCTCTCAGTTTCCGGTGAAGGGTGAGTCTTGGCTGAGACGTAGAGTCATTTCCTTCTCTGTATCTATCTACCAAGCTCGTTTTGGAACCATTTAGGACGAACCTTCATGGAACCATCCACCCTTTTCCTAGGTATGCATCGGCCCTGGATCGAGATGCAATCTGCATTAAAGCCCCGCCACATTTGATCAGGTGAAGCTGGAAGTTGGGACCGTAATGCCTGCAGATCACGAGTGAAAGTCTCGTAATCGGCCCTTCTCAGATTCAGCATACTTCTATGAAAGAACTTATCTTGTTCCACTTTGACTCCCACCCTGAAAGAGACGGCATTATGGTTAATGGTACCCACACATTCACTAACCGAGACCTGAGACACCAGATCTTCGTCGATAGATAGAGTGAAGAGGCTAATGAAGTAGTGACTGTAGAAAGAGTGAAGTGGCTAATGAAGTGGAGACTGTAGAGAGAGTGAAGAGACTAATGAAGTGGAGACTGTAGAGAGAGTGAAGAGGCTAATGAAGTGGAAACTGTAGTCACAAGGAGTCACAAGGATAAAGGGACCATCAAAAGGCACAATATGCCCATCCAAGGATGGCCCCTGTGCACAGCCAGCTGTGCGCTCGACGTTGGGTTAACAACGGAACAAGGTGAATCTCTCTCCATCACTTCCCACTTGGAACCTAAGCACTCCAAACCGTACTCCTAAACCTGACAAAGAAAGAACCTCCATCAGGCGTAGGAGCAAAGTTTGGGTACAATCATTAGCTCCAAGTTATTTTTTTTATCCTGGACTTGGTCAGTCAAACCCGCCAATCACTGCCACCTTCACAGGGGCCGCCCAAAGGCAGTCCCTGAGACGGTGACAGAACGCAGGGTGTGACCTGATCTCTCTAGCCACGGAAAGGCGCCAGGTTTTCTCTTAATTGGTTGGTTGGAGTTGAAGTAAGAGTGCTATCAGAAAAGATAGCTAAGACTCTCATTTCAACTCCGAGGTCAAGTCATGGAGGCGCTTGACAGCTCAGTAAGCCAGCTCACTGAGTATCCTGTCAAGTCGCCTTTTGAATGTGTCAACAGTCAGGCTGCTGACAACATTTTCTGGCAGTCTGTTCCAGACATTACAGATCTTTACCAGCATGAAGTTCTCCAGCTGAGCAGTGGTGAACCGAGGCGGAACCACCTTCCACCCGTGGTTGCGGGTGGGGTTCACACACAGCGAAAAGTAGTCTTCGGGATCAACTCGACTTATCCCTCGAAGGATCTTAAAAGTCTCGATGAGTTGACCCCTCAAACGTCGCTGCTCAAGCGTGAAGAGGCCCAGGTCTTCTAACCGACGTGCGTATCCCTTGGATCGGATTTCAGGTACAAGCTTAGTCGCCCTCGCTTGCACCCGTTCCAACCGCTGGACATCTGCTCGCAACGTCGGTGACCAGAACTGGACCGCGAACTCCAAAAGAGGTCTTACAAGA
The DNA here is from genome assembly GCA_947561585.1 of Caprella mutica. Lineage (NCBI taxonomy): Eukaryota > Metazoa > Arthropoda > Malacostraca > Amphipoda > Caprellidae > Caprella > Caprella mutica. The sequence goes on from CANNZV010003489.1 coordinate 15,240, forward strand.
GAGTTGTACAGGGTGAGGACTGTCTCTCTGTTTCTGTATCTGAATTGCCTCTTGATGTACCCTAGGATCTTGTTTGCTCTCTTCTCAGCTTCCAGGCACTGTCGAGAGAACTTGAGATCCCTGGTGATCATAACTCCAAGATCCTTCTGTACATCAGTGGGTCCTATTTGGGCTCCAAGTAGCGTGTAGAAAGCTTCAGCGTTCCTACGACCAGCATGAAGTACTCTACACTTGTCCACATTGAAGGGCATCTGCCACTTTTCCGACCATTCTCCGATCTTGGAAAGATCAAGTTGGAGTTGTCCGATGGCCTCTGGACTTGCAGCGTTGATGCCAATCTTTGTGTCATCAGCAAACTTGGATACCCTACTGACGAGTCCTACGTCAAGGTCATTTATGTAAATAACAAAGAGCAGAGGACCAAGGACTGAGCCCTGGGGAACCCCGCTGGTTACGGAGCTCCACACAGAGGCCACGCCATTGACCACCACTCTTTGTCGTCTGTTATTTAGCCATGACCTGATCCATTGTAGAACTCGACCACCCACACCAATAGCTGCTATTTTCGCCATTTGTGAGGTACCTTGTCAAATGCCTTCTTGAAATCAAGGTAGACGATCTTGAAATCAAGGTAGAGAGTGAAAAGGCTAATGAAGTGAAGATTGTAGAGAGAGTGAAGAGGCTAATGAAGTGAAGACTGTAGAGAGAGTGAAGTGGCTAATGAAGTGGAAACTGTAAAGAGAGTGAAAAGGCTAATGAAGTGAAGATTGTAGAGAGAGTGAAGAGGCTAATGAAGTGGAGACTGTAGAGAGAGTGAAGTGGCTAATGAAGTGGAAACTGTAAAGAGAGTGAAGGGGCTAATGAAGTGAAGACTGTCAAGAGATTGAAGGGGCTAATGAAGTGAAGACTGTAGAGAGAGTGAAGTGGCTAATTAAGTGGAGACTGTAAAGAGATTAAAGGGGCTAATGAATTGAAGATTATAGAGAGAGTGAAGGGGCTAATGAAGTGAAATTTGTAGAGAGAGTGAAGTGGCTAATGAAGTGATGATTGTAGAGAGAGTGAAGAGGTTAATGAAGTGAAGACTGTAAAGAGAGTGAAGTGGCTAATGAAGTGGAGAATGGAAAGATAGTACAGATAGGAATGAAATTGCATTACTCTTTTGAAAATTCCTGAGAATCAGCTAGCATTACATCAGATCATATTGGCTGAAGCAAATTAATTTGAAAAATTCGTATGTTAATATAAAAACATATTATAACTAAAAAGAAATGTGTAATATATAGCAATTTCGTTTTATTTTAAAGTGTATATGCCATTACGGATCGGAGGGTGAATCCTATAAATATCCTTTAAATATAAATCCTCCATTAATATCTCATTCCGGGAAAGTTTATGATTATATAGTTGATATTTAATTTACAAATCCTTTGATTATCAAATTATATCAGTTAATGTACATTCAATAATATGTCATCACATAAGATATATCAAATTATATGTGTCTCAATTCTACAATGCCTGTCAATAACTGATATGTTTATGATAGACTAGATTATTGCAACCTACAGTTTCTAAAGAGTAAATACATCAAACTATGAAACAAACGTCAGAGTATTTCATGTGATGTAGCGCAGGGAATTGGTGGAATGTTAGAATATATTGTAGTAATTTGCATGGTCCATTATTATATATCACATTATTTGATATGAATCTAATGATAGATGTATGAAAACAAACAAGAAAATATTGATTCACGCTAGTTCGTTTTATGTGTATTTAATACTATAACTTTGCCTAGCATCAAATTATACAATTCATTTCACACATTTGATTGATATCTCTGTGTTTAGAAAAGAAAAATTAAATTTTGTTAAAAATTGTTACCCAGTACTGAATTAGTAGTGGCGTGTTATGGAGTTGGGTATTCTATATTTGATAAATAGGTAACCTCAAATATGTTATATGCTAGCAGCGGTTCTAGGTAAATTCCCCCTCGGAAAATTCCACCACGGAAAGTTCCACCAGGAAAGTTCCACAGCTGGGAAATTTCACCACGGAAGATTCCACTGCATAATAATGGATATAATTTACAGAAGGTATAACATTAAATAAGAACATATTTAAAGAAAAATATGATTTTGGCGGTAACCGAACAACATTTTATTGGTTAAAAAGTAAAGAAATTATAAGAATATGTTATGTTAAGTCAAGGCCTACGAGATAAGCTTAGGCAATCATACGAAATAATGGACAGATCAAACGATCTTTTAAATATGAATCAATTAAATTTATAATAAAATTTAAATGGTGTAAATTCAATAATAAAGTTCCGCTGCCCAAGTGATCAACAATTTGGATCCTGTTTGATTCCCCTTTAAACATATATATGTTGAAACTAAAAATAGTGATATTATTTTGTAGCATAAATTTTATTTCATATAGCTAGATATATTATCTATCGCCTAGGTTATTAAATTTACCAATGTATATTTCAATTTAAATCAGATGCGATAAAAGCTGGAATTAAAAAATAAATATTACACGTACTGAAATAAAATGTTTAATTATTATCGATATATTTTAATAAAAATAGAAAAATTACAAAGCTGAAACTGTTTAATAATATCTATTGAAAGCATTACAAAAGTAGTTTAAATATAATGAGTTTCAACTAAATTTTGAACATCGGGTTAGGCATGTAAAATGCAGTACATTAATTAGCTTTGACCTGAAACCACAGACACACGAATAAAAATCGTAACTTCAAAACATATATATAAGGTATATAAATAATAACACGTATAGTTTCTTTTGATTTGCGACATCTTTATATAAATTCAGTTCAGCAGGATTTAAAGACTCAAAAGAAATAGAAATTAAAAACATGATTGTAATATTAGGTACTCTGCTTAATACTACAGCATCCTATAATAAATATACCTAACAAAGTTTATTTTTGTATCAAATATTAAAATCTGACCTTCAGTGTTTCAGTTCCTAAATTCAAAAGCTAAATTTAGCAGTGTTACCATACCAGCGTCATATTCTGTCACGATTAACCAGTTGAATATTTAATGCCTATATGATGGATTAATTAATTGTTTTACCTTTAAAAGGAATATTTGTTTTATTTATAATTATAAATTACCTAGACTGAGAAATACATTTAAAGGTAAACTGTTTATTTATACTGTTAGTTTGATCATTTTTTCAAAATGGTGGAATCTTCCATTGAGGAATTTTTAACATCTGTCATTTAACGCCGGTGAAATCTTCCTGGTGGAACTTTCCGCAGTGGAATTTACCGGCCACTGCTAACAACACTGAAAATAGTGTTTGTAATTAGCGCTGGAATGAGTTGGGTAATCAAGTTTCGAGTTTTATAATGATACTCTGAATATTTCTGGAAAGAGAATGGAGTGTATTGAATGAAATTTACAGGAATTCTGCTCAATTTTTAAATGAAGGAGAAGGCTAAAAACAAAGTAAAAATTTTCATAATTTATAAAAACTGACCCCAGGCAGCAGGGCTTTATTCCTGGGATATTAAGGGAATGTCCCAGGAATATATCCTTCTTCCCAGGGTTATTCCCTTAATATCCCAGGAATAATGCTTGCTACCTGGGACGTTTCCATAGATAATTTTAAGATTTTAAACTCTACCTCAAATAGTTCAGACTTAATAATTCTAGAATCTCTTTATATTTTTTAAAGCAAACCAATTGATTAAACCTCTAAAATAGTTCATTCTCTCTTTTAATTGTAGATAGTTGATTATTATCATTTTTATATATTGTTTTTTTGTGTTTTTATTTATTTTTTCTTCATTTTATCATTTCTCTTTCACTTTTTAATTTTTTGATCATTTCTTTTATCTCCAATAAATTTTGTATAACTTTTTTAAACTCATTACAGATAACTACTTTGAAAATGATTCATGTACTGAAACGAAACGTCAGTTTTTATAAATTATGAAAATTTTACTTTGTTTTTAGCCTTCTCCTTCATTATTAGAATAAAGTGTGCACACCTTCCACTATGTTTCAGTTGATCTATTGAAAAGAATGTTGATTATAATGTTTTTGAAGCTAAAACAATTATTAGTTATATTTTAAAATATAGTTAATGAAAAAAAACTAATAAAAATCATTTTAATGCAACCCTTTCATCGAATTAGTTTTAATAATTTTTCTTGATCATAACATTAATGTAATAATAAAATTTAAAAGTATCCTGTTAAAGCTTATTTACATGTGGAAAATTTGTTTTATAAAGTATAAATGATTGGTTAAAATATTCTAATTTCCATAACAAATTTCCAATTACTCTCAAATCACGTTAAATTTTTCTAACTACGTGACAATATGATTGAAACGTTTGATGACATAACGAATGGTGATGGTTATTGGTACCTTGCAGTCAAGCTGGAAGTTATTTGTTTAAAAAAAATTCTGAAAATATCAGTTATCTAATCAGCAACTAATTAATATAATAATCGATCATTTAATACAAAAGAGCGATATAATTATTTATCTTAACATCAATCTACATAATTCCAATATGTTTAATCATGTTTGAGAGAACATTAATGCAATGAAAATTTACAAAACCTAGCTAGGGTGAGGCAAGTGTATTGCGCAGGTTATTGCAGTCACATTATAGCTATGTCGCTAGAGAATTAAGTTTTGGAAAAGAATGATACTGCAATTTTGCACTTTAGTTTCTTCAGAATATATGTAATTGCAACTGATCTGGTGACCATTCTATAGCACTTAACGCGATTTACTCTAATCATATTATATCAACAAGCGATAACATTATATTTTGTTAATTCGAGTCAAAGATTTTGCAAGTTTTAATTATTATCAAATATATTAATTACTATACGCATACGATTTTAAACATCGATGATCAATAAAAATAAATTTGATAATAAAAAAAATGCAATTCTATTAATTTCAGTTTTAAAAAGATCACCTGAAATTGTCAACCGGCAGTTCACATTTCTTCTCTAATCGATAAATATATTAACAAAAAATATGTTATATATTTCAGCTAAAATAATGGAATGCCTATAATATAATTACCACGTGATATCATATATAGTGTTACTATAACAGAATTATTTCCTTTATCTTTATTTTAATGACTATATATTATATTTCACTATCATCTAGAGGTGTGGTAAATGAGTTTGGCAAAACCGAATATTTTGATTTCTTCGTTATCTAGCTTCTAATTGTTAGTAGTTTGTGATTAGTCACATTAAAAATCACAATTGAGGATGGATAAATAATAACAATACTTTCAAGAAAATAATGTTTAGTTACTCGTTATTAACACAAAACGTCTAATAACTGATATTTACAGCGTTGCCCACGCTTCTTCAATACATCTTTGATGTGCTTTGGCATGGTGTGAAGCAAATATTCTGTGATATTCTGGTCAATTCACTTCCACTTTTACTCAATCAACTCACAAAGTTCTCCGAAATTGGTGGATTTTATTTTATTTTCTCGGTTTTTGACAATCAACAACAAATTTAGACCGGATTCGGTTAGATAGAGTTCCCTGGCCTTGGACCCAAAGTTTCTACTTCTTTGTCTTCTAGGACTTCTTGACAACTCTTGCTGTGTTGCTGCAGGTTATGCCATCGTGTTGAAAATGAATTTTTTTTCGAGAAACTGATCGACGATTGTTGTGAGAATATGATCATGGACTTTAAATTATCAATTCGAATTCATCTCGGTGTATTTTAGGAAAATTCTCAGTGCATTAGTTCCTTTGAATGAAAAGCAACCCCAGATATGAAGAGTGGCAGGATGCTTTACCGTGGGGACGACACTATTAATGTCAAATTTTTCGCCGCCTGTTCGTGGTCAAACGAGACTTTTCCCTCTTGAACCGATAACAGGAAGTGGACATACATTGGAGAAAATGACTGTCCAATTACTCAGCTGTTCAGTCCTGCTATTTTCTGCAAAAACCGAAACGATCTATAATGTTCTTTGATGTTAAAAGAGGTTTCTTTGATGCCCTACTTAACACCAGTCTTTTATCGAAAAGACGACGTCGAACCGGTCCAACAGAGGAATTAACTCCATCTAAAGGTCTCTTTTGTGCAAGCTCTGAGCTGCTGGCTGTCCTTTTCTGCTAAGAAGGGATCGCCAGAGCCCGATTTTGTCGATCAGCAGAGAGTTTTTCCCTGCCAGGAGCTGTCTACGCCACGGTTAAGTTGGCTCCTTTAACTTTTTTATCAGCTTGTACTAAGTTTGCGATAACACAAGGTCTTTTGCAACAATATCCTTCGCTAATAGACCACTCTGGGGCAATAAAAATAATAATGTTTCTCTCTTCTTTGAAATTTCCATTATTGGAACCTTCCAAAGAATACTTGTTGAAGACAATTTGTTGAAAACTACAAAATGGATTAGATTAGGAAATTTATCAAAATAATAATTATATTTATCTTTGTATTATATAATATCTCAGTTTTGTAGCAATCGTTACCTTTTAGACGTCAGAAATTATTTTTCAACTTACTGTAATTTTTGTTAGCTTTTTTTGATAATTTTTGCAATATATATTTTAAAACTAGTTAAATTTATATTATTTTCATATAATTTTTTTGGGAAATTCAGCCGTACAATTGGCCAAACTCATTGGCCACACCTGAATATATATCCAAAGCAAGAAACTGATTTTTGTACCACATGTTTTTGCTGGTCAACTGAACACGTTAAAGAATGATTAGCTGGGTCTCACATCATTAATCTCTGTTATGTTAGCACGAAGCAGCTTTTCTACCTTATATAGAGTTAAAAGCATTTCGCTCTAGATTCTGGAGTCTAGAATAAGACAAAATAAATACTCTTGAGAGATATCGTAGAAAAAGGTGACAACATCAAGGCTAATCTGTATTTTAGATTGCAATGTTATTAATTCTGCTCATAAATATATTAGATAGCCACAAACAATTATTAGCTTGCTACGAATTCTCCGAATAAATTCTGAAAAAGCTTCTAAAGACATTTCAAACCGCATTGGCGCAATCTTCGAAAATTGTGCTATAGTGCATTCTATTTATTAAACTGATCCAGCATCTTTGAAATTAAACTTGATGGTTCTTGGAGACCCATATGGTAAACTCTGCTTTTATTACCAAATTATATTTATGGTTTCAGGACTTCATCTTCCCAGACAATTTTCGAAAGAAAACGCTCATAATTTTCTTCAATTTTGTTAAAATGATCAAAAATTCTGTGGATCTAGTATAGCAATGCTGTTGGAACCCTCGAGTTAGAAGTTTTATCAGTGCCTAATTGTCATGAAGAATTGAACTTTCTTACTCAAATCTACTAGGATATTCATTAAATATGAACTTGATACACTATTCTGTATGATAGTATTATATTTACCTTGATAACAAATATGATATTTCAGCACTATAATAAAAAAATAGGATGACAATCCAACCAAATTACTTGGATGTAAAATATTGTATTCCAGTGAAATCAAATTTACTTAAAGTTATTCGGTGCAATCTTTCAAGGAATTTGCATTAGTGCATTGGATTTCTCACACATTCCCAGCTACTGTGAACTTACCAAACATTACCTTACAGCTGGAGATTTTAGACGAGCTCTCCAGGCAGTTAATGTGATGGATAAGCACTTTCCATCTATTCTGAAATGAGTTTGTGACTTAATTCAGAAGCTAAAATTGGATCTATTGAACTTCAAAGTAGTTTTTTGTTAGTCTTTAAAGGAATTGATTGAGTGCAGATTAGAACACATTCAGATGTTTCAATAATTGTATCATGAGGTGACTTCAGTTTTCAATATATTATTATATGTAAGATTAAAATGTTGACAAGAATACTACACAGGTCTTCTCATTATCTGTTTTAACGGGTTCTAACAATAGAAATCATACATTACAATTCACACTATGATGTTATTTCCATTAAAACCAAATGATCTTTTACTTTTAACCGAGGAGTCTATTCCTGTCCGAGCATTGCAAGGGCTAAGTGTTGGCAATTGTTTTGAATGTAGATGAAGAACTCCCTCTCAGCAACGGAATGACTTCGTCTGAATGCATCGAGAGCTTGTTAGTCCCTAATTGAAACATCTTCATAACTGCACCAAAACAAACTTAGGGAGTACTATTATACTAGTTAATTAGCAATTGAAGAGAACTTAGACAAACTATTCCTTCTTTTATTTTTCCCTTTTGTTCAATTTCCTTTCATTGATATAACATAGATGAAATATTAAATTATTCTAAATATGGTTCTGCAATTAATTTTCTGGAATCTTTGTCATCCATTCTTAAATGAGTTAGTTTATGATATCATTAATATTAATTCAATCAAGTGGGGTAATAATTGAAAACTAACTAGACTTGTGGAAATTCCACGGAGTGGGGAAATCAACAAATATGTCTTAGTTTGTTTTGCCCATTTTGTGACGGATTGACCAACTGATTGATTGATTGACGGATTGATTGAAATTGACCGACTGACATGGCCTCTTTATCGTAGTTTATAGATTATCACTTATAAATATTCTCTTGGTGACATTACTTTGATTCATACCAAATTTAAGAAATGTTATTGATGGAGTGTCAGTTTAATGTTTTTTGAGACAAACAGACACATGAGGTCGTACCGTGGGTCACATATCCTCAAAGAAGTCATTCATGAATGAAAATCTACATACCTACATACCGTCCGTCACATATTCACCAAGAGGACTTTTATATAAACCTATTTGCTGATATTCTAATTCGCTGGATTTCATGGGTCATGATCAATATATGAGTCTTTAATTATCAAGATTAAATTCAATGTAATAAACCATTCACTTTTCTAGACTAAATTATATTTTAGCTCCACAGTTTACCTTCGTCCCGCACCTTCACCTCTCCCACCGTCACTTTCTCCACCTGCACTTTTCCCAGTTTCACTTCCACGTACTTCACTTCTCCCTCCTTCACTTCCCCATCCTTCACTTCCCCCACATTCATTTCCCCATCTTCACTTCCCCATCCTTCACTTACAAACCACTCACTGCTAGAGTCAGTAACACACACAGACATTCATGCTATCGTATTAATATGTATAATTGTATATAGATCACTATTATTTGGTGAAGTGCAATATTATGATGATGCTATTGGATTTTATTTATCATCAGAATAATACAGATATGTACAAAAAGAAACGATCTATTTTATGGATAATTTATTATATACTTAAATATATAACTAGTCCAATCTGTTACCTTCGTTCATTCAATTCGAATTGCTATTTCCCAATTCAAGGTTACGACTTTTGTCACCTTGCCAAAACTCTCAGGATAAAGTTAGTGATTAAATTAGCAACACAGTAATTGGGAACATACATTGGAATGAAGAGAAAAAATTAGAGGAATTGTAAGACACTTATTTTATATTATTTGAACTTTAAATTAATGTAAATATATCTACAATAATTTCAAATAATAATAATGGTATCAATTAGTGACAGCTTTAATTTTATGGGTGACCAGATGTTTCGTTACTGGACGTTTCTTAACAATATTTTTCGTTTTATTTTTTAAACCGAGAACATTTTTTTATTTCTAATGGGTAGCAATCCCACACATTATGAAATTATACTACTTTAAATTATAAGGTTTAACATACATTTTATTCGTCTGGTAAATATATCTGGTTATTCATTGATTATAATCAGAGGCAATAAAATTAACAATCATCATGTCTTAATATCTTTGATTAGAGAAGTTGAAAAGCAAACGTATCATGGATACCAATTGATATGGATGTTAAATAAGGATAATTCTATTTTATTTGCCCTCACATGATTGAAAATGTTGTTCAGTCCGAGAATTCGGAGCTTGCTCTACTGCCAACTTTGGGAAAATCTTTTGTTAAGAATATTTCCGAAAATGTTTTAACGTTAGGGTAAAATTCTAATTAACAGATTTTAAAAGTTACTGATTAAAATTAACATAATGAAAATAAATAACCTTCTGCAAGTTAGCGAAGATAATTAATATTTTCGATCTAAAAAGAAAAGACTAAATAATTTAACATTTTTACTACTATTTTCTAATATGATCAAAAACTTCCGGGGATTGGGGTTAAATATATTTTTTAATTCATAGGGTAAAATATCTAATGCATATTTAAAAATATATATTTATAATGTATAGTATTGGTTATTATTTGTAGTCCTTTCATAATTTGTACTCATTTCAAATTTAAAAAATCATTCGTCCGGGAACGAAAAATCTAGTTACAAAACGTCCAGCAACAATACGTCTTAGCACCATTTTAAGAGTCTAATTTATTATATATATTCACAACAGCAATATTTCTGAAGATAAAATAAATAATACTAATTATTTAGATGTTTATTTTTATATATTGAAACTTAATATAATTTCAATCTCTTTTTGATTAGATAACAAAATGTTTCTATTATTTTTCTAAAGTAGAAGGCATAAGATAATGAAATATTTACTATTAATAAATGTTAATGAAACATGAGCTATATTTACTGTAAAGGTAACTACTAGATCATTTTATTATATTATTTTTCATTTATCAATTTAAGCTTACAAAATATATACAAAAAAAAACTAAAGAATACACAACTCTAATGAAAAATACAAATATGAGGCAGCTTAGGTTAGGAAAGTTAAAACTTGTGAAATCTAATTAAAAATCTTTGAACACTAAGAAACTAAGAACTATATTTACTAAAACAGTAGTCTTTAAAAAGCTTCTTAAATTTAAAATATGATATTGGTTCTGTTAAAATACATAGTAGGAATTTTGTTATACAATTGTATGGATCTATAAATAGTAAAATTTCGTTCCAATTCTGTCCGAATTGAAGGAAAATAAAATCTATTTGTTCTATTATTATTCTCGTGAGAAGGGATGTAGTTAGTAAAATATTTATTTAAAAGAGGAGGCTCGTCATATAACGTAAAAATTTCATTAAAATGTAATCTGCGACATCGTCAAATTTTAGAAGTTTCAGATTAATATACATATCATTTAAACCATAGTAGGGATGTTATTTTCATCCCTTCTCACGTTTAAAATTGTTTTTTTGAAGATTATTGTTTAAAACTCTCAGTGCATGGTTGCAAATCAATATTAAATGTTTTGCTAAAATGATTATTGATTGAGTAAAAACGGTATATGCTATTGAATAGTAAACTGTTTTTATTCCTAGTGGCGTGCACTGTACGCCACTAGGCGCACAGTGTAGGCGATATCCCTCCTGTCTAATCTGCACCCCAATGATTTCCCTCCTGTCTAATCTACACCCCAATGATTTCCCTCCTGTCTAATCTGCACCCCAATGATTACACTCCTGTACAATCTGCACTCCAATGATTTCACTTCTGTACAATCTGGACCCCAATGATTTCCCTCCTGTCTAATCTGCACCCCAATGATTACACTCCTGTACAATCTGGACCCCAATGATTTCACTCCTGTGCAATCTGGACCCCAATGATTTCACTCCTGTGCAATCTGCACCCCAATGATTACACTCCTGTACAATCCACACCCCAGTGATTTCACTCCTGTACAATCTGGACCCCAATGATTTCACTCCTGTACAATCTGCACACCAATGATTTCACTTCTGTACAATCTGGACCCCAATGATTTCACTCCTGTGCAATCTGCACCCCAATGATTTCACTTCTGTACAATCTGGACCCCAATGATTACACTCCTGTACAATCCGCATCCCAATGATTTCCCTTCTGTACAATCCGCACCCCAATGATTTCCCACCTGTACAATCTGCAAACCAATTATTTCCATCCTGTACAATCCGCACTCCAATGATTTCCCTCCTGTACAATCTGCAAACCAATGATTTCGCTTGTGTATAATCGGCACCCCAATAAGGACTGGGGTGCGGATTCTACAGGTGATCCTTTTTTTTTATCTGATTATGTTTTTTTTTGTACCTGAGTAATTAAATTCTTTTGACCTGAGTATTATTACCATTTTATGTACCAGACTCAAATTGTTATTGTAAAAGGAATGTTTAAATATAGGATTATTTTATAATAGCTTCAGAAAGCAGTAGCCTCTCAGAAGCGAACTAATTTTTGGTCCACCCACCCAATACTATTAGCTACATTCATCCCACCGGGCCGCGAGAATATTGTTGAATGTTTACCGGTCCGCGACGATAAAAAGGTTGCCGACCACTGCACTAGACCACACGGGATTAACCTCTTAATTATAAATAAAAAAATTGTTATGTGCTTGTGGGTTATTTTTATGATCATTATATTGCATTTGGTATTCCTTTATTACCCTTATCTATTTTATGAGCAATATGCACACTCATCAAAATGAGCTTTCTGTGTGCAGACAGAATTATTACATTCATGTCCGATGATTGATTATTTATCGGGTAAAACTGATCTTTTTTTGATCAATTAAATTTGCTTGTGTAATGTATTTGATGTTTTGTTATTGTTTAATTATTATCTCCGCCTGTCACGCGGGAGACCGGGGTTCGATTGCCCGCTGGGGAGGAGTATCTTTTTGATCCGTATAGCTTGAGACGTTCAGAAGCAAACGAAATTTGGTTCTTGCAAATCAAAACAGAGATTAAATTGAAATTTTGCTGATAAATCAGTATAGAAAATTGTTTTGTGCAATTTTCTATACTGATCAGATTTATGCATTGGTGGTTCAGTGGTAGAATTCTCGCCTGCCACGCGGGAGGCCCATTTTCAATTCCCGGCCAATGCAATCAGTTTTATCCGACTCATTTATAATCGCGTACAGCTAATTTGAAAGTTTTCGGTTAATTATTTCTAGGACCACATACATACTAGTCTAATTTAAATTCCAGTTCATATAAAATTACATCTCACCAGTGAATCCTATACTCAATTAGAGCTACAATTAAAACTTTTCTCTTAAAGAACATGGGCGTTTCATGAGGCTATAATTTTCAGAATTTGGGTTGCAGAGATATGTTCTTATGAGGTTATGCACTGTTCTATTGACTTAACAAATTGAGATACCAACATCACTTTTTGATCACTGTACTGTCACAAATTTATTTTCCATCAACTATCTTCGATATAGGAAATGAAAATGATGACATATTTCCATAGACAACGGCCGGTTAGCTCAGTTGGTTAGAGCGCCGTGCTAATAACGCGGATGTCGTGGGTTCGACCTATACTGGCCAATATTTTAACTGATAACATGCTGATAATCATAAATACAAACAATGATAACTGGGAAATGTTTAGCTGCCCCCGGATATTGTGGTTACAATTAAACAATTAAGAGAGTATTTATATAGTGCTCTTTAGGAATTGGCTGGTAAAACCTCGTGAAACCAAAACCCACAGGATTAAACAATCAATTGATGCGTATTGAACATTTAAGTATGTAGGAATCCTCGTTCTGATATAAATTCTCCGATAAACATGCATGATCCCAGTCTTTTTTGAATAACGTGGCTCATTAATATTATTGCTTAATATATAGTAATTATCGCTCATTTATATAATATGAATGAAAATAAGACTGTATTGATATGTATATATATTAAACTTTTATTGACTTTGTGTCATCATCAATGAAGTTTTTCACTGAAATCACAGACCATACAAAAAATGTTAGCAGAACGTGGTTTCGATCCACGGACCTCTGGGTTATGGGCCCAGCACGCTTCCACTGCGCCACTCTGCTTCGGAAAACCATGGAATCCAGTTAAGTTTCGAAATTAAACATTATTAATAATATTGAGAATTCGAATATGTAAAATAGTCTTCCCGTGCCGGGAATCGAACCCGGGCCTCGCGGGTGAGACCCGCGTATCCTAGCCACTGGACCAGTGGTCGGCAACCCTTCAGTCCCCAAATATTCGCGGAAGGATATTCAATAATTCAATTCAAGAAATGATATTACTTTTGTATAAGTGTGACCTCACATAAATAGATAATACAAGTTGGTAGACAATTAGTAGAAACAAATAAATTTGAAATGAATATATGGTAGATCAATCAGACTGGTTTTGATCAAGAGATTTAAGGTCCTCTCTGCAGACCCGTGTGAAAAAGTACTGCCCTACCCTAACCTTCGTGACACGTTCGAATCCCACAAGACGTGTATATACCTGACTACTACTGTCTCATTATTAATTTTTCGTACTTAAGTATCACTATCTCTTTTGGGATCATCTGTAATATTCGAAAACGAAGATTTCACTCCTGTAAAAAATGAACGCCAATTATTCATCTCCTGTACAATCCAACCCACATAATTTTACCCCTGCATAATCTGGACTCTAATGATTAGGGAATAGGGATCCCTCCTGTATAATCTGCAACCCAATGATTTCCCTCCCGTACAATCCACAGCCCAATGATTTCCCTCCTGTACAATCTGCACCCCAATGATTTCCCTCCTGTACAATCTGCACCCAAATGATTTCCCTCCTGTACAATCTGCACCCCAATGATATTCCTCCTGTACAATCCGCACCCCAATGATTTCCTTCATGTATAATCCACACCCCAATGATTTCCTTCATGTATAATCCACACCCCAATGATTTCTTTCATGTATAATCCACACCCCAGTGATTTCACTCCTGTACAATCTGCACTCCAATGATTTCACTTCTGTACAATCTGGACCCCAATGATTTCCCTCCTGTGCAATCTGCTCCCCAATGATATCCCACCTGTACAATCTACAAACCAATTATTTCCATCCTGTACAATCCGCACTCCAATGATTTCCCTCCTGTACAATCTGCAAACCAATGATTTCGCCCGTGTATAATCGGCCCCCCAATAAGGACTGGGGTGCGGATTCTACAGGTGATCCTTTTTTTTTTTACCTGATTATGTTCTTTTTTTGTACCTGAGTATTATTATCATTTTATGTACCAGATTCAGATTGTTATTGTAAAAGGAATGTTTAGATAAAGGATTATTTTATAATAGCTTCAGAAAGCAGTAGCCTCTCAGAAGCTAACTAATTTTTGGTCCACCCAATACTATTAGCTACATTCATCCCACCGGGCCGCGAGAATATTGTTGAATGTTTACCGGTCCGCGACGATAAAAAGGTTGCCGACCACTGGCCTACAGAACACCCTGCACTTTACTAAGCTTGGTTCAAATGTATTCTGTGAGGTTTAAAATTATGTTTATATTTTATAAAAATATCTAGGTACTTTAAATCATTCACATATTTTACTATACCATTGTAAAAAAGTATTAGAGGTAAAATATCTTCTTTTCTAGAATTAAAAAGCATAAGCTTGGTTTTAGAAATATTTGGTATAAGTTTATTGAGTTACAACCACTGAGATAGTTGATGAATAAAAGAATGTAATTTATTAAAAAAATTAGTGAAATCATTGTCAAGAAAGTAAAAAAACTGCATCATCGATAAATAAGGTGGAAATGGAATTGAAACTGTTTAAAATAGACATACAGTAGCTAGCATAAGTTAAGGGACAGTGAAAAAAGTTGAACATTTTTGTTTATTGCAAAGAAAATAGTCGAAGAAAATACGTGAAACTTAACAACATCATTAATAAAGATACATATACTGAGAGTATTTGGTAGAAAAATCAGCAAAATCAAACAAGTATTTACCAAAATATTAAACTATTGCCATCAGAGGACGAAAAAGGTACCGAGCAAAAGTTAAGGAACAGTTATTAATAAACGGGTATAAACTGAATAATCTTTGTTTGAAGCACTGTTTCAATATATTAAATTGTTACTAAAGGTTATCAAATTATTGGAACAAAATTATCGCCGCCATTACACCTGATACTCTGAAACAAGTATCTCTCTGTGAAAAATGACTATTTTTTACCATCACAAGGATGGAAAGTCACTTTCTGAAATTGCAAGCATCAT
Organism: Caprella mutica; assembly: GCA_947561585.1. Lineage (NCBI taxonomy): Eukaryota > Metazoa > Arthropoda > Malacostraca > Amphipoda > Caprellidae > Caprella > Caprella mutica. The sequence goes on from CANNZV010003489.1 coordinate 31,196, forward strand.
ATAAAGATCTAAGAGTGATGTGCATCGCATTGTTAATACTTTTTAAAGAGTCAGCTTCAATTGATACCCAGGGAGAATATTATGGTGGGGTCATAGAAGATTATGGTGGACAGACATTATAGGGGGCTAGATCTTACGTGATTATAGATAATATTCGATAAATATCAACCTTGTGCAAAACATCCTATGAACATCTATAATCACCGTAATATTTCCCAACCATGATGTATAGTAGATTACATCAACCAAAATCTCCGAATATTTTCTGATAATGTTCCTTATATGAACTTTTATGACTTATCCATCCTAAATATCCGAAAATTTTCTGATGGTATTTCTTATAAGAACTTCTATGACTGATCCATCTTAAATCTTCAAAGATTTTCTGATGGTATTTCTTATATGAACTTTTATGATTGAACCATCTTAAATCTCCGAAAATATGCTGATGGTATTTTCTATATGACCTTCTATGATTGAACATCTTAAATCTTCGAAGATTTTCTGATGGTATTTCTTATATGAATTTCTATGATTGAACCATCTTAAATCTCCGAGAATTTTCTGATGGTATTTCTTATATGAACTTCTATGACTGATCCATCTTAAAACTTCGAAAATTTTCTTAATATATGGATCAGTCATAGAAGTTCATATAAGAAATACCATCAGAAAATTTTTGGAGATTTAAGATGGTTCAATCATAGAAGTTTATATAAGAAATACCATCAGAAAATCCTCGAAGATTTAAGATGGTTCGTTCAGTCATAGAAGTTCATATAAGAAATACCATCAGAAAATCCTCGAAGATTTAAGATGGTTCGTTCAGTCATAGAAATTCATGTAAGAAATATCATCAGAAAATCTTCGCAGATTTAAGATGTTACAACCATTCAAATTCATAGTAGAATTATTATCGGAAAAACTTCGTAGATTTAAGATGGTTCATTCATAGAAGTTCATATAAGGATCATTATCAGAAAACATTCGGAGATTTTGGTTGATATAATCTACCATACATCATGGTTGGGAAATATTACGGTGATTATAGATGTTTATAGGATGTTTTGCACAAGGTTGATATTTATCGAATATTATCTATAATCACGTAAGATCTAGCCCCCTATAATGTCTGTCCACCATAATCTTCTATGACCCCTCAATAATATTTTCCTTGGGTAACGATATCGAGGGAATATTCCAGGAATTAGTGAAAATTAGTTGATCCCCTAAAAATATCGTAGGAATATTCCAGGAATTACTAAAAATTAGTTGATTCCCTAACAATATCTGGTGAATATTTCAGGAATTAGTGAAAAATAGTTAATCCCCGAAAAATTATAAAAGAAACGATTATAAAAGAAAAAAAGAAATAATCTATGAAATATGAAATTATATTTATCGATGATAACCTAAAGATAAACTTGAGTTATCATATTGCATCAAGTTTATTAAAAATCCTACATCTACTGTGTCCAGGATGGTCGAGTGATTAGCGTCGCAAGCAGAAGTCAATAAGGTGTTGGTTCGAGACCCGGCAACATCACTCCATTTCTTTTTCCATTTCCAAAATTCTTTCTTTCTTTCCATTTAATTCAACTAATTCATGTAAAGTCAAACGTACACGTACAAATGCAGTATAAGCTAGGAAATATTAATTTTGGTAGGTATTCTTCTATGATTATGGGTGAAATCATCTGATAGTATAGGAGATTCCCCCCTTTAAATTATTATAGGAGTGTACATGGTAGAAAACTTGGACATAAGCACCCCCAATTCTCTTCTATGATTATGGTAGAAAGACTCCTTTAATATCCCAAAATCTTCCATGATTATGGGTGAAATCATCTGATAGTATAGGAGATTCCCCTTTTTATTTATAGGAGTGAACATGGTAGAAAACTTGGACATAAGCACCCCCAATTCTCTTCTATGATTATAGTAGAAAGACTCCTTTAATCTGCCAAAATTTTCTATGAATATGGGTGAAATCATCTGATAGTATAGGAGATTCCCCCCTTAAATTATAGGAGTGAACATGGTAGAAAACTTGGACATAAGCACCCCCAATTCTCTTCTATGATTATGGTAGCAAGGCTCCTTTAATCTCCCAAAATCTTCTACGTCCCCCCTATAATTTTCTCCCTGGGTACAAAACGAGGATCAGGAAGACCACCAAAAACTACACCCAGAGAAGATCGTGCCATGGTGAGACTGTGCATAAAGGACCGTTTCAAGACTGCTGCAAGTATTTCTCGCTTAATGAGTGAAACGCATGGTCTCAATGTGTCCATATTCACAGTTTATAGAAGTTTGAACAAGGTAGGATTAAAAGCCTGGATGCTGCATCGAAGCCTCTGATATCGAAAAAGAACCAAACTGCAAGGCTTCAGTTTGCCAAGGAGCGTGTCGTTTTGTCGAAGGAGTCCATGGAAGGAGTTTTGTCCATGGTTCATTTCAGTGACGAATCTAAGTTTAATGTGATCGAAAGTAACAGCAAAAAGTATGTTCGAGGTTGTTGTATTTAGTATTAAGATTTAATGTTATTATTTCTGTTAATGATCTACGTATTCTATCTACGGGTACACCCAATATATTTCTGACATTTACGAACGAATCCACCTTGTACATTACTAATAAAGATGATTAGAAACAAGATCAATTATTAAACAGAGGTAATGTGGGTGTGCATAGATCTGGTCAAAGCAGCAATGTATGTATACACAACCTCTCATCCAACATTGCATTCCATATTTGCAATCATTTGATACTCAACCAGGGATTTTGATACAAGACAATATCCTTTTCACACGGCTCTAAATTTGTGAAAGCATGCATAGAAAGTAAATGAATTTCTCTTATAAGCTGGCCAGCTCAGAGCCCCGACTTGAACCTCATTGAAAATATTTGGAAGGTAATCGCATGGTGATGGTGCTCAAGAACGCAATCCCAAAAAATCAGGATTAACTGTGGAGATTCCTGAAAGAAGAGTGACAGAAGATAACTCCATTATTCTGCTAAAAAATGATTGATTCCTGTAATAATCGATGCAACGAAGTCATCAAAACTAAGTGCACCAAAAATAAAGGATTAATTTTGTATGTCTAATTAGCCAATGGTTAGTGCAATAACAACTGTTCTTAAACTTTTTCTCGGTGATCTTTTTGGTTTCTGATGGCAATAGTTGCATATTTAAGTAAATATTTATTTGATTTTGCTAGTATTTCTAGCAAACACTCACAGTATGTGTATCTTTATTGTTGTTAAGTTTCACGTAATTTCGTTGACTAGTTTCTTTGCAATACACAAAAATGTTCAACTTTTTTCACTGTCCCTTAACTTATGCTCGCTACTGTATTACTGAGATCATTAATAAAAGTATTAAAAAAGTAATAGACTTAAAATTGATAGAGGAGTAAAAAGGACGTAGGAAGAATACACAAATCATTGAATTACAATGTATCATATTATCATTATAAAACATTTTATCTATATTGGAAGAGTTTAATAGTATAGTAATCAATTGGTTTATGATGAATTTAAAATATCAAACATTTATTTCTATAAGATCAGTGTTTATCACTTATAGTTTTATGAAAATTATCCATCTTAATTACCTTTCGATCATAAAATTACAGTGACAAACTATAACTTCTGATGATTTCATGTTGAATAAACTTCGTAAGAACTGTTTAGTGAATTCTAATAATATTAATTGCTATGCATTTTAATGGTTCATTAATAACTATCATAAAATATAGCACATCTATAAAACAGCTGTCAAGAGAGTGATCCACTGTTTAATTATTTTAACGATGAATAAATCCTATTGATTTTTTCAACAAATCAACTAAATACTATATGATATATGAACTACTAATATGTTGTGGATATGACTTCATGTTTAATGTTGTTTAATAAGTTTGATATTTTGCTACTTTTGCTTTATTATAATAAATATCCATTAAGGAGTTTAATTGTATCACTTTTATATATTAATCAGCTAAAACAAACACATTGTTATTTTACTGGAGTCTGACCTCACCTGGTAGGACAAGTGATGTCACCTTGTGAGTCTGGAAATCGCATATTTAATACACCCGCAACATTAACTTACAATTCAGTGCTATTACATTTTATTGTACCATATTGGTTGAATAAATAAATGAATATTGTGAAAACATATTCTACATGTAAATGGTATAATGTCTCGTTTTGTTTATTAATAGTCCCTTTAGTGTTCCCAATTAGGTATATCAAATTGTTTTATCTACCATGACTGTTCACAATTGCATTTATTTTCACATCCAAATGTTTTTTGATGGATTCACATAAATGAATTAATTACCAACTTAATCACTTTTTTATTTTCTTTAAATTTTTATATTAATTAATGATGGAAAAAGTTAAATGTACAAAAAAGTATTGGAAGTTTTAATCAATTCAAAATTTGCAACGATTTCAATTAATATGTTTAGTAATATAATGTTTTGATCGGATTTTCAATTTGTTTTCAGACATTTCCAATCATCTCTTCAAAATATTTACCAGGCAATACCAGCTGCTCTCATCGAATGTTTGGAACTGTTATTGTTGGAGCAGCAGCACATTGACCTCAGTTATTATTACCTCAATATAATATTTGAAAATGCTCTAATATTCAGATGAAAATCACTTGTCCATAATATTGAAAATGTGATTAGTTCGTAACTCCCATCATTCAAGAAAGAATAGAAACCTGGGAAAGTCGCATTGACGTATTCTCAAATGGTGTCGCTTGATTTCATTTTTAGAAATTTTACCGCTCAAAAAACAAGTACAGCCACTACCTAAATTGGTGAATTTGGTAAAAAAATGCTGTATTCATGTTTCACTGCGACTAATTCCCTCGATTTCAGCGCAGGAAGTTTTTATTTTTCTCATCTGAATCTCATGGCTTTTTTACTCTCGAAGAGCCTAACAAATCGACAGAACAATGGGAGGAACTTTTCAGGACTAAGAAAATCCGTGGAATGATGTTTGGAACTTTCCTAAATTATTCTAAAAACTTGGGATAAATAATCCATTACTATTCTCGATAATTAAGTAACCTCAAATGCACTCGTAAGTAAAATACTCAGTTTATAGTTTTGGGTTAAATATATAGTGAAAAGATTTTATAAAATGAACAGGTCTAGGACATCTCGTCAGCGAACATTTCGTCCACGGACATTTAGTCCAACGAACATTTCGTCCACGGAAAATTCGTCCTCAAATTGCTTCATTTTCTATCTTAAAATATTTATGGGATATGTTTCATTTTATTTTTCACTATTACATTAATAGTCAGATGTAAATATTTAATAATATAATAGTGACTTAAGCTTAAACATATCATATGTAAACAAAGAGAATTTCTATCTATCGATAACAGTTATAAATAGGATATGCTACAAAGGTTGACTGTTTCTTTAAGTTATTAATTATCTCGTTTAATATTGTGCATTAATTAATGAGCTATGAGTATCTAAAACTGAAATAACAGGATATTATAACAAGAATACATGTGTGGAATGTGGATAAGTAAGAATTAAAGTAATTACAATTGAGGTAAATAATAATTATTATATATGCTTTTATTATATGTCTGAAAATATGAAACAGTACAATAAAAACAAGGATGTTTTTAAGTTTAAATAATTAAATGTACCATTAAAAATTACCGATATCCAGTTAACTCTTTTATATCACTTGTTTAGTATTATATTATATACATGCATATTATTAAGTATGTAATTAATGTAGTCACTACTAAAAACATTCTTCTATAAAAAACTAATTTCTGAACCAAAATTGGTCTTAATAACCTAATCTGAATACTACTATTGATGATTATGGTAGTTACCGGAAATAAACACCACTAAAAACGTCTCCATTTTCTCATTTTCTATATTTACATACTGTAATATCCTCGAGATATGCCCTAAAATTAATACAGATTTTATAAGACTGGGGTGTAATAAAAGCGGGGTTTGCCTGTATATCATTAAAAAAAGTATGCAGCATCATTATTTTACTGTTGCCGGCCAGCATGGGGAAAAAAATTGCAATAAGAATTTAGGCAAAGTCCATGAATTTCTAATTACCATCACCAAAGGGTGTTTTCTATTTCTATGTTGCAGAAAGTACATATATAAATAATGAACAATATATACACATTATTAATATAATGCAAAATAAAGCAATTCGAGGACGAAATGTCCATGGATTAAATGTCCGTGCACGAAAATGTACGTATCAATGAATATTCTTAACCAAACCATCATAAAAATGATACAGGTAAGTTCATTTCAGTCGTATTTTTTCAACCTATTGTATTACATATATATTTCCTTTACATGAACACTTTAAGCCATGACCTTAATTCGGACAATACGTTTTTTTATTTAAAAATGTAAATGTTTCTTGAGTGGACCGAATTCCAACTGTCCATCTAAATTTAGGTGAATCACTCATAAATATACTATACAAAACAACTGTATAAGAAATTTCAGAGAGACTGTAACACATAATTATATTCAATATTTTAACTAATTCATCTTTTCAGAACCATATTTCTGGCCATCTTGGATTTTATAAATGTCTCACAATATCACCAGACCAATTTTAAACCTTTAGAGATTTTATGCGCGGAATACATTTTGGTGAGCGACAATTTGGTCGTTGGTGTTAACTGATAATCGAAAAATGTTGTTATAATAAAAAATGAACCTCTTATTTTTGGAGGCTGAATGGTTAAGTATAACTAGTGTGACTATAAAGTTGTTTGTTAGTGTTTGTGATGTGGAGACTACAATGAATGTCATTACTAAACCCAAGCAACCATGACACATTGTGCCAACATGGGCACTAGATGGTTAGGTGGGCAAGAGATGGCAGACTGAAAAGTAGTCTAGAAATTACATGGGATTGCTGTGGTTTTCCATTCTCATGGAATGTTCCCTTGGGAGAAGGTTGGTTCAATGTGGCGAATCCATCCCATTGAATTGTCATATTGGCCCAACCTGATTACTATATAGCGTATCAACATTATTTGGCTGAAACTGGATTAACATATCGGCAACATCTTTGGCCAAGATGGTTTCATCATAACAGCCCATTTTGCAAAAAACCACACAGTACCAATACGATTTGTCAACCTAGTGCCCACATGGGCCCCATCAACTGGTGTTGATTAGGAAGTCTGTCATACTCAGAGAATGAAGAGACTAATGAAGTGAACTGAGGGAGAGTATGAAGTGGAATTCCAGATGAAGAGGAATTTGCTCTCAAGAGAAATTTAATGACTGCTTTAATAGCGTTCATGCAAGAATTAGGTACAATTTGCGTCCTGAATATTTCAACAAGAAAGTTCAGCTTTATAGTGTATTTTAAATTATAATCAATGTATATTGATTCAATGCATTCACGTTTCAATGCATATTTGATAGTTTCTCTTTTGATGTTCTTGGTGTAGGAACTGTATAGCAATATGGCTTCACTAATTCAATTTTTCTCTGCAAACAATTACACAATAATAATATCCATGTCATTTACTCTGCACATCTTCAAGATATGGGACACCAGAGTTATTATAAAGAGTGACACAGTAGGTAGAAGAAGTCAATGGTAACACTCTCAATCAACAAACTAAACTATTTTTTGAAATTGTAAATCAGAGATGAGTACAATTATACGTGTATAATAATATGGAGGTATTTTATAGTAGATGTTTAAAGGATGTTATAGCGGGTGTGAAGAATTATATAGTGCATACACGATAAAAAATATATATGTTATTTGTATTCTGTTCACTTTTCACAATCCTCAGAACAATTTTAGAGGAACACCTCAAACAAACTAAAGAGAAAAAATGAAATATTTCTTTATCTGAAGATGCCTTCATATTTTAAACAAAATGCAAGATGGAATCCTTTGAATGTTACCAAAAATAAATTGACTTGAATGTGATGGAAGAGTTGATAATGGCTGATACAAAGTGATAGTCTCTGAAATGTGTTTGAAAGTACTTTTAAATCAAATATTTGTATTCACCGTAGACTTAATAGATCTTCATTTAGACATATGGTATTTACATATATAATAATATATCAAGTCTACTTTGAAATAATAATTGTGCGTAGGACATTTTCCTTTGCAACATGAGTAATAAAATTCGTCTCTCAGTTCATGGAGTTATTACTATACGTGAATTAAAAGGAAAATTTCCTTAGTTATATCGGACATTTCTGGTAAAGGATCTATCTGCCTTTTAGACCCTTTAATCAAACTTTAATTTTTCCGTGGGTTAATTGCCTATCCATCACGGTGACTCCCTACTCACTAATTTATGGGTCTATAGGCTGATTTTCCGAAACCAAATTTGCCGAAAACTAATTCGTTTTAGCCGAATCCCAAATTGCCTGAAAACGGATTTGCCGAAATACGGATTTGCCGAAGGACAAATTTTCCGGAAGATGAATTTGTCGGAAATCAAATTTAATGTATTTAAAAATAACATTCTGTTGGACTTTGTAATTCTCATCATTATATCTTATGCATAATAAAAAAACATATTTCTAACATGAGTTTGACATTACTATTGCTACATAATTTGTATTCCGCTAATTTTGTGTCATTTTGCTAAATTCATACATCTAACTGTATACATCAAATATTAATATGTATGAGGCATTAGTATTAAGAGTGGATAGAAATTAATGTTTTTACCTGAAACAAATATATTCAGGCAAGTGACACTATCGTTGAAGCTAGAGGTATATTTGGAAGATATAAACATTACTAATAGTTTATTTATTACTAACAATTTTATATTTTACAAGCAATTTATGGAATAGATATTAATAATATCACCCACAAAGCACCTTCCGTATGGTATACTATTAACAACTGAGTAAAAGATAAGCAGTAAACATGGAATATTCACAAAAATGAGTAAACAAGCCAAACGCTCAAATGAAAGAAATGTAACATGCTCCCATAGCTGACTGATTGAATATAACTTGAACGTCTTTAAAATAAGAAAAGGCAAATAATCATTTAGTGCTAAAAAGATTTACAGTTACAATGATTAACGAAGAGATAGAATAATTAAAGGATTATTTAGTGTAACTGAGGGTTATGATTTCGTTGATTCGTTTCTTTTCTGTAATTTTTGTGTATTTTGCATTTTGTCATTCGGCGAATCTCCACTTCGGCAAACACGTTTTCGACCAATTTGGATTTCGGCAAATTCGTATTCGGAGAATCCGGTTCGGCAAATTAGATTTTGGATAATTTGGTTTCGAGAAATTCGATTTCGGCCAATCCCCGGATACCTAATTTACTCAGATACTTTACCCTATTTTCCCATAGACAGATTTTGTTATTAAAAATGAATAATAAATATCGATGAATAAATAATTTTACTATATTATTCATAATTAGAGGGAATATTATTATATTATCGTTAAGAAAAGGGATGGAAATATCTCTTTTCTCATATAAGATGCATGTATCTTTTGAAATGTTCTTTCCTCTGCTCTCGACTTTATTTACATTATTTCAATAGAAAAATTATCTATCAGCGAATTTGATTTTAAAATAATTTTAAATTATTGGGTCTTTATATTACATTTCCATTTAATGAAATATTACATTTCTATTTAATGAAATATTACATTTCTAGTTAATGAATTATTACATTTCTATTTAATGAAATATTACATTTCTATTTAATGAATTATTACATTTCTATTTAATGAATTATTACATTTCTAGTTAATGAAATATTACATTTCTATTTAATGAAATATTACATTTCTATTTAATGAAATATTACATTTCTATTTAATGAAATATTACATTTCTAGTTAATGAATTATTACATTTCTATTTAATGAAATATTACATTTCTAGTTAATGAATTATTACATTTCTAGTTAATGAAATATTACATTTCTATTTAATGAATTATTATTACATTTCTATTTAATGAAATATTACATTTCTAGTTAATGAATTATTACATTTCTATTTAATGAAATATTACGTTTCTATTTAATGAAATATTACATTTCTATTTAATGAAATATTACATTTCTTATTTAATGAAATATTACATTTCTAGTTAATGAATTATTACATTTCTATTTAATGAAATATTACATTTCTAGTTAATGAATTATTACATTTCTAGTTAATGAAATATTACATTTCTATTTAATGAATTATTACATTTCTATTTAATGAAATATTACATTTCTATTTAATGAAATATTACATTTCTAGTTAATGAATTATTACATTTCTATTTAATGAAATATTACATTTCTATTTAATGAATTATTACATTTCTATTTAATGAAATATTACATTTCTATTTAATGAATTATTACATTTCTATTTAATGAAATATTACATTTCTAGTTAATGAATTATTACATTTCTAGTTAATGAAATATTACATTTCTATTTAATGAATTATTACATTTCTATTTAATGAAATATTACATTTCTAGTTAATGAATTATTACATTTCTATTTAATGAAATATTACATTTCTATTTAATGAATTATTACATTTCTATTTAATGAAATATTACATTTCTATTTAATGAATTATTACATTTCTATTTAATGAAATATTACGTTTCTATTTAATGAAATATTACATTTCTATTTAATGAAATATTACATTTCTATTTAATGAAATATTACATTTCTATTTAATGAATTATTACATTTCTATTTAATGAAATATTACATTTCTATTTAATGAAATATTACATTTCTAGTTAATGAATTATTACATTTCTATTTAATGAAATATTACATTTCTATTTAATGAATTATTACATTTCTAGTTAATGAAATATTACATTTCTATTTAATGAAATATTACATTTCTATTTAATGAAATATTACATTTCTATTTAATGAAATATTACATTTCTATTTAATGAAATATTACATTTCTAGTTAATGAATTATTACATTTCTATTTAATGAAATATTACATTTCTAGTTAGTGAATTATTACATTTCTATTTAATGAAATATTACATTTCTATTTAATGAAATACTACATTTCTATTTAATGAAATATTACATTTCTAGTTAATGAATTATTACATTTCTATTTAATGAAATATTACATTTCTATTTAATGAATTATTACATTTCTATTTAATGAAATATTACATTTCTATTTAATGAAATATTACATTTCTATTTAATGAAATATTACATTTCTAGTTAATGAATTACTACATTTCTATTTAATGAAATATTACATTTCTATTTAATGAATTATTACATTTCTATTTAATGAATTATTACGTTTCTATTTAATGAAATATTACATTTCTATTTAATGAAATATTACATTTCTATTTAATTAATTATTACATTTCTATTTAATGAAATATTACGTTTCTATTTAATGAAATATTACATTTCTATTTAATGAAATATTACATTTCTAGTTAATGAAATATTACATTTCTATTGAATGAAATATTACATTTCTAGTTAATGAATTATTACATTTCTATTTAATGAAATATTACATTTCTAGTTAATGAATTATTACATTTCTAGTTAATGAGATATTACATTTCTATTTAATGAATTATTACATTTCTATTTAATGAAATATTACATTTCTATTAAATGAAATATTACATTTCTAGTTAATGAAATATTACATTTCTATGTAATGAAATATTACATTTCTAGTTAATGAATTATTACATTTCTATTTAATGAAATATTACATTTCTATTTAATGAATTATTACATTTCTATTTAATGAAATATTACGTTTCTATTTAATGAAATATTACATTTCTATTTAATGAAATATTACGTTTCTATTTAATGAAATATTATGTTTCTATTTAATGAAATATTACATTTCTATTTAATGAAATATTACATTTCTATTTAATGAAATATTACATTTCTATTTAATGAAATATTACATTTCTATTTAATGAATTATTACATTTCTATTTAATGAAATATTACATTTCTATTTAATGAAATATTACATTTCTATTTAATGAATTATTACATTTCTATTTAATGAAATATTACATTTCCATTTAATGAAATATTACATTTCTATTTAATGAAATATTACATTTCTATTTAATGAAATATTACATTTCTAGTTAATGAATTATTACATTTCTATTTAATGAAATATTACATTTCTATTTGATGAATTATTACATTTCTATTTAATGAATTATTACATTTCTAGTTAATGAAATATTACATTTCTATTTAATGAAATATTACATTTCTATTTAATGAAATATTACATTTCTAGTTAATGAATTATTACATTTCTAGTTAATGAAATATTACATTTCTATTTAATGAATTATTACATTTCTATTTAATGAAATATTACATTTCTATTTAATGAAATATTACATTTCTATTTAATGAAATATTACATTTCTATTTAATGAATTATTATTACATTTCTATTTAATGAAATATTACATTTCTATTTAATGAAATATTACATTTCTAGTTAATGAATTATTACATTTCTATTTAATGAAATATTACATTTCTATTTAATGAAATATTACATTTCTATTTAATGAAATATTACATTTCTATTTAATGATATATGACATTTCTATTTAATGAAATATTACATTTCTAGTTAATTAAATATCACCTCTCATTTTTTCAATCAAAAATAAACAATTTCAAATCTTTCTTTATCTTTCAAAACTTTCTTTCAAATCTTTTTTGAAATTGTTCTTGAATGGAGCAAAATGAAATAAATAATTAAAATGTAGATTTTATCGTTCAACTGTTTGGTTTCAAGGGACTGAATATAATCACAATAACGAAACAGGATAAGGATTACGAATCACCAATAAAAATCATCAAAGAAATTGAGGAATATTTCACAATATTGGTGACTAAGATAATCAGCTGATCTTCTGAAGCAGTGAAACCATACAGGGAGTGTGATCTTTTAGAGGTTATCTTATAAGTCAGGGAATTGATATGTGTGTGGACTGTAGAGTGTGGAGCTTTGACACAGACAATTCTTAAATATTTTGATAAAGAAATCTATCTAAATACATTGAATAGAACGTTATATTATAAATTTTAATCGAAGGTAAAAAAAAGGCACTAATCAAACCTTACTCTACACACTGAACAAACTTCAATCTATATGTAGCTATCCGAACAAAAGCTCACATGAGCATAATGTAGAAGTACAGTTCTTAACAAACTTAATTAGATACAAATGTTTACAAGGTACCGCAATGCTATTAATCGTCTGTAAACTATAATATGTGAAATTGAAATTAAATGTACATTTTAGAATATTCAGTGAAGAAAAAGCTTTCAAATATCACACTAAACTGTGACTACCTATAATTTCGTATAACAAATGTTACGTACTTAAACATTACTCGAATAGAATTTTAGGCTATAGAATACACAGATATTAAAACTTTAACTAGTCTAGTCACAATATAGATAACGTGGACGAACTAATGTCAATAATAGAGGTGCACAAAAATGTTTCACTCGAATAGTTCAAATTCCTATAGTATATTGGTTTCAAAGTAGTTGCAGAAGCCGCTGTTTTCAAAACTTTAAATTATTGAGAGCTGAAAGAAAATCATAGAACAAAATATTACTCACTGACCATCATGAGAGAATGAGAGCTGAAAGAAGTTGTCACATCCTAAAAGAGAGGAAGGAACTCTCTCTAACTTTGTCCCTAGACTAAAAGCTGAGGTTAGTAATGAGGGTGATTAGGTATCGAGAATTGTTGACCATTGAATTGCAATTTTAAGATAAAGATTTATCTGATGAATTTTAATATGTACATCATAAAGTTTATTGCTTTTATTTTGAAACACCCTGTGTGTACGCTACACGAAGTTTAATTACTACATCAAATATTATTAGCATTAACCGTACACTTCATCTACATTTACACTCTAGTATTTATATATCAAGTCTACCAGGAAATTGTGCGACATACCAACGTCTCTCAATTCCAAAATGTAAAATTAATGAGCGAAAGGTAATCATCAAACGAAAACTTTATTATATTCGAGCTAATATAATTCTAAATTATAACATACTGATGAATATTTATTTACATGAATAAAATATTCATCTCCAATATAATAGAAGAAAATTACAGTTTTTCGTATATGTTATTAAGAATATAGTGACAGCACATCCTCTTATGTGGTTATACGTTATATCATTACATCTATTTTAGGTTTTAAATCTCATCATCCCAATGGACGCATTAGCGGACATTGTTGAACATTTTATGCGATAATTCAGCGGTTCGAAAAAGAGGCTTTATACTCCATTCAAATATCATTATCTCATACAAGAGATTATTCCCATTCAGTCATTTAGCATTGGATGAAATAGAAGAAAATAATTATAGAATTATATTCGGTCTCTCGGTTTGGCTCATTATTGTATATTTTCATGGTAACTAATATCGATGGGTGACAACAATTTGTTATAAAATAATATCAGGTAAACAAATAATATGAAAAACATAAATTTAAAAATTCATTAATTAGAAAAAAATGCATTATAACAAATTCTCATAGAATAATTAGCTACTAATAATTCAAAATTTTCCAATATTTAGTAAAATAATTTGAAATAAAATAGTCATAACTAAATTATAATGTAGTAAAAATACTAGAAAACACATTAATTAAGAAAAAATGCCGTAAAATATTATAAAACACATAAAATATGTGTTTAATATATCCAGTAATCATTGATGCTTACAAATTATAAAACAATATAGTTAAACTAACTAATGAGCTACTAGATATAAGTTGATGGTCACAAATAATGTAGCACCTAGTGAGGAACTACCAAAAAGTGACACTTAGGAGCTTCACCCAGCAAGTTCGGCTAACTACACTAGAGTAATAGTACTCACTACGAAAGGTTTTATTTTCTCAACTTCAGAGGCGTGCTAATAAAACTGAGAGATAACTTCAAAGCTTATACAAAACATGAAAAATAATCATAAATTCATTAATTTAGTTTATAAAATCATATAAGCAACTAAATGACAATAAAACTTCGTATTCGATGTTTGGTTCTTTTCATTGATGACTTTAAGTAAAAAAGATTCATGACGTGGAAGAAATCCACCGTTGCCATTGGATCTAAAAGAGATGGGCAGAGCTACTTGGATCGTTTTTTCGCTAATTACACTTGCGCTAATTACACTTGCGCTAATTACACTTGCGCTAAATACACCTACGCTAAATATTATTGCGCTAAAGGTTGAACATAATTGATACTAAATATTAAATAAAGTGTCTTATATGCAACAATTAACAGTGATTTGAATAATTAATAACAGAAAATTATAAAATTAAACTATAAACTTCGCACCAATTTTGAGTCATAAATCAAATCATCTGAAGCGTGTACTATTTTTGTATTTTACTATTTTTGTAAATCATGAAAAAGCAAATAAATACTAAATAAATCATAGATGAATAATCTCACTCCCCATTTCTTCCATGGCGTTCATTCTTGTCGAAGAAAGAACTAAAAGTTTTAGAGTAGAGTACTTCTTCGCTACTCATTTCTGTGCCAATTTACGATATTCTGAGAGTAGTGATTTGTAAACTCTGCCAATTACTGAATAAAGAAACGAATAAATAGTCTTGACAAGCTGCCAAGATACTCTGAACCAAACCATAGTAACGGGGAGTGAGTAAAGTGGTGAATAGAATAGTGAATAGAGTGGTGAATGGAATGGTGAATAAAGTGGTGAATAGAGTGGTGAATGGAATGGTGAATAGAGTGGTGAATAGAATTGTGAAAAAATGGTGAATAGAATGGTGAATAAAGTGGTGAATGGAATGGTGAATAAATTAAGTGGTGAATGGAATTGTGAATAAAGTAGTGAATGGAATTGTGAATAAAGTAGTGAATGGAATGGTGAATGAAATAGTGAATGGAATGGTGAATAAAGTGGTGAATGAAATGGTGAATAAAATTGTGAATGGAATGGTGAATAAAGTGGTGAATAAAGATGTTAATATTACCACTCCCTCTAATGTTAATGTGATGTTAATATTACCAAAATGTTAATATTACCACTAGCTCTAATATTTATAATTCGGAGGTTCTTCTTTGTAAACTTCTTTCATTTTCTCTTTGTCACAGTTTCATAATAAGGAAAATTTATTCAATGGGAATCGAATTATTTCATCTTTGTTATATTCAAAAATATTGATGTGATACCTGTAGTTTTATTAATTACATGGCACTAAATGAAATAAGCATCCACTACCATTGACACAATGTAACATTCAATATAATAAAAAAATTAAATGATAACTATAGGGTATCTGTTTCCTCAATAATATCAGGAAATTTATTTCCTAAAAAATTCCAAAAATTAGAGTTATATGATAATTTGAATTGATATTGCTCTATATTTTAGACTCGAGTTTAATATATGATTATGATATTTAATTGCTTATATTAGATTCAGATTCTAATATAAGCTAATTCCATTAACACAGAGAGGAGGCGCTTATCTCCGTATTTTCTTTCTCTATTTATATGATCTAAGGAAATTACCTTTAAATTTTAAAAAATTTAGTGCTTCTCAGCAGCATCACCTGATGCTATTTTGAAGTTTTAGCCTAATAATTCTAATTAATAAATTTCACAACATCATCAATGACAAACATTCTTAAACCAAGAAAGACAACTCTCACCAAAATAACGAACAATTTCATAGAAATTTATTACTGGATTGATTCAGGAATAATTCACTGCCGGCTGACTTCGTTGATTCCTCTTGACAGTTAAGATATGTATATACTGAGTAATAACCATTGAGTCTAAGGTTAATTTTGACTGATGATATTTGTGCGTTCATCAATCATTGAAAAATATGGTGACACATATAAG
The DNA here is from genome assembly GCA_947561585.1 of Caprella mutica. Lineage (NCBI taxonomy): Eukaryota > Metazoa > Arthropoda > Malacostraca > Amphipoda > Caprellidae > Caprella > Caprella mutica. Next base: position 48,191 of record CANNZV010003489.1, read on the forward strand.
GCAAGCTTCTTCTAATTCTTATTTTAGCTCTCGGAGAAGGGTGTCATTTTTAAAACATTATTCCAAAATGTGTAAATTGCTATAACTTTTTCATTTTCATTCATTTTAAGTTTATTTGATTATTTTGTATTTCTTTATAATATACAGAGTAAACTAAAAATATGCAATGGAAAATAAAAATTCAAATCAGGTTCAGCTAAGTTTTATAGGAAACAAAAACTAGCGAAACCTAATCACTCTATTTGAATTGAAAAACTTAACATCTTTTTATAATGATAAAAAAATTTAATCTCATAAACTGGTAAAAGCTTCTTTCTCCATTTTCTTTCAACAAAATGACAAAAGAAGAAGAAATACAAATAATTGAATGTCATTTTCTACTTTGATAAAAAATATCACTTTTCTGCATGTGATGTAACAAAAAGAATTAAAATATTTTGTTTTATTCAACACTTATGAGTAGTTGAGTTCGGGTTTCCCTTTTTGTGGTCAGTGCTGTAGAAAATAAAAAGTTTCTTGTAAATAAATACATTTATTAATATCTCATTAAATGATATATGCAGTCGGGTAGATATCAGTTTTTTTGATAATTTTTCCAAAATTCTGAAATGCTTTTTGGGGAGATCTTCTTGGAAACCTAAATTAACGATTAGAACCTATATAGCCACTCCATATTTAATATTTCGCACTAAATAGAACTTTATTCTCTTGACCCCTGTCTTCATATCTCTAATTTGTTAATAGCCCTAACTTTCTCAGAAATGGTATCACCTAGTAGACATTATAAAATATATCTTTTAACTTCCATAATTTTATTAATAAATGTACCATTTCTACAGATCTATTTTGCCTGAAGATGTCGTTAGTACAACGACGAAATATTGTAAAAAATGATAAAAAAAAGACATTATCAAATGGTTGTCAAAAATTGTTTTTAATTTCCAAGAAGATCTCACCAAAAAGCATTTCAGAATTTTGGAAAAATTATCAAAAAAACTGATATCTACCCGACTGCATCTATCATTTAATGAAATTTGTTTAAATGAAAACTTGCTACCAAGATATACTGATTTATTTTTATATATATATTTTCTGGAAAATAGTTTAAAGTATATATATCTATAAATGTATTGTAGGCGTAATTAAAAATTACATCTATTCATTTCATATCACACTTAATGTATTGATATCTTGTTTATATTATTTTAATAATAAAAATGATGAAATATAATTCAATTTATTGATGGGAATTCTCAGAGTAATTGAATATGTTAACATGTAGTACGTACATAGGGATATCTTGTTTCAAAAATACATTATAATAATTCAATTAAAAACCAACTGTAATAGACATTTCATTTGTAGAGTTACTGCTAAGAGTGACTATATTACGTATATAATAGTTTACAAATCTATTAAACGTATATAATAGTTTACTCAGCAATATAAGCTAAATAAGAATTTACATAACTATTTTACGAATATATAAGTTTACGTAACTATATAACTATATAACGTTTAGTTATTATGGTTCTAGGTAAATTTCTCAAAAACAAATGCTGTAAAAATGATTGCTTGAATGAATAATAACCTGAATGATCAAATTCGTGACAGTGCACTTTACCGTCCTTCTTAAAAATTAGCAGTTTATAGTATAGGCAATCCCCCCTTTTATTACAACCCGGTATTATAAAAAAAATAATAATTACATTGTACATCTCAAAGTTGTTTATTAGAATAGTATCCCCACTCTTCGAAGACGGAAAATGCTCTGTGGGTCCTTTGTCTAAGGTGGGGAGTTTTGGTTCTAGGTTAGTGCAGGGATAATGAAGAGGACACTCTCGTTTCCGACATTCACTATTGCAATAACACAAGATACAGAGTTGAACTTTATGAAAAGATACACAAGAAATATGATTCTAATACACAAGTGAAGTCTGAAGCTAACGCTAGGTAACACTACCATCGCGTGGAACGCCTGATCGAAACTGGACACAGATTAGTCTGAGCCTACTGTATTTATAGGATAGATTGAGTATTGGGAATTTCGAAGGTTGGAGGTTCCTATGTTAAGGAGGTATTTAAGCAATTAGCTACGCCTCAATATGTTATTATTGAGTGGCATTGTTAACTTCTGGACAATGCTAGAGTATGAAAAGCGATTATCCTCGTCGGAAAGTTGGCATCTTAAAAAGGTATTTTGGTAATTAACCAAATTAGCTATGCCTCAAGATGTTATTTCCTTTGACGAGACAAAGCTAAGATTTATTAGAGTTTAATTAATAAAAGACATTGTTAAATTTTTAACAATTCAAATCAGCTAATAATTAGGCGTGTTACATGATATTCATATAATGCGTTTCATTAATCATTTCTAATCGTGAATGACTTGTTTGTCCTATCTTAAGGGCACCGTTCCCAGATTTTGAAAAGTGTTTTATTATTGAAGCTACGGTTGTGAAACTTTGTACACATTTATAAAATGAATTCTAAGATGTTTTTGTGTCATGACATTTTTCCGATTCGACCCATAGAAAACGAGTTATTCGAATTTCGAAGAAATTTCGAACAGTATGTAAATTAATAAATGGATACTACAATTTTGTAGCTATGACATTATGGTTTTTTGCATTCGATTCTCAACAAGATTCTCTACAAGCTGTGTGAGCGTTTTTTTTTTTTTTTTTTCGAATTGGTTTTCAAATTATTGAAATTTTTAGTGAAAAAAAATTGAAAAAATATAAATTTCAAAATTCAATATTCTGGAAAATTAAATAAAACTCTTCCAGAGTATGTAGAGAATTTTGGGGAGAACCGAATGCATAAAACTGCAAAGCCGTAGATTCCACCAAAAAAAAGCCTTAGGCTTTTGAATTAAATGATTTGTAGATATCTGAAGTAACGAGTAATCTCCCATTCAAAATTAGATAATCAGGCACGCAACATACTACTCTCGCGAAGGTCTGCGGGTAACTGAGGAATAATTCTTTACAAACCTTAGTGGGCGTGTTATTAGTGGTAGGTTAGATACCAGATATAGCGAAATAATTAATTATTACGAATTATAATTGGCTGAGAGATGGTTTTTAGAGTATGTACATATTGACTCCCTACCCCCCGAAACTCTTTTCCCTTTCTCCCTCTCCCCAGGGGGGTTAGAGTAAAACGATACCTCAGGTATTTTGCACACACTATAAGAAGGTTATAAAGCAACTATTTACACAATAAAAAAAAATGATAAAACTTTGAGATTTCTTTGGGGACGGTCCCCTTAAAAGTTACACCCTTCTAAAGTTAACAACACGATTTCATTGATACTGTTATAATAACAATACAATAGTACAATACAATAGTACAATACAATAGTACAATACAATAGTAAAATACACAATACAATAGTACAATTCAAGTTGTATTACACGCTTTCCCAAATAAGGCATTTGATTACGCGTACCTAATTTTATCCAAATCATTTTAACTGAACAAATATTCAAATATTTTACCACTGCTGTTAATATTATTTGTATTCAATAATATTTAAATATTTCAATAATTTAATTTAGAATAATCAAACTAATTAAGAATAATTAGTATATGCTAGCTACTTCTATCTATTATTATTACAGTAATTGGACATAGAAAACGGAGACATTTTTTTAAGTGTTGATTGTGCCACGGTAACTATAATAATCATCAATTCGGTTTCAATATTGGTCCCTTACTGGCTGCTAATGTTAATATAACATTCAGTATTTATTGTTATAGCATATTAATTACAACTTTTCATAAGGTTCGTAGATTCGCTTACTATGTTGTATCGTTCATCAGCCTGAACCCTACAGGCTATCTCGTTATTTACTTAATTAGCCCCTACTTACTACAATAAGTAATGAGTACTTAGTAAGGTTAATCTCATATTACTTATATAGCTCTAATTTAGTTCAATAAGTATTGAGAACTAAGTAATGATAATTAACACGTAACTTTATCACTATTATTTTTTATATCAATAAATACATAGTATTTGTTCCAATTACACGGATTTCACAAGTGAATCAATTTCTGTATTTTTAAAATAGACAACTTGTACAGACAGACACCGAGTGTCTAGAGCAAGTCTCCTGTTACAGGACTACAGATCACATACTACTGTTTGTGAATGACGTTCTATTATATACGTGATGTTATATCTGTGAAGAGGAGTGATTTCAAACGAAATTTCCGTGGTATATTTATCACGTGATTATGGTATATTCACTTGAAGTATTTATGTTACCCTAATTAGCCAATGCATAATTTACGTTAACTTTATATTTCATAACTTTAGAAGAATCTAACATTGGGTCATAAGAAGCAAGCATTTGGTTCAGAAATTAGTTTTCATAACACTTTTTTAACAATGTACAATGTTCATTAAGAAGAATGTGCAGAGTCTTCGTAAGTTTTTATGAAGACAATCACAAAACTGCCTGAATTTATACACTCATTGTTTATCATTTTATTGCCTAACTTTTGAAGTTTGAAGACAAAATTTTCATAATAGAATTCTAACGATAACTTGCAGCAATGCTCACTACTTCTGAAACTGTTTGTGGGATTTATCAAAAATGGAAATTTAAATAATTACTTAATTATGATATCTAAACGTCCTTTTGGTGTTTTATTTTAGAATTTTTTATATAGCATGTATGTATATATTATACTTTTCTTGTTATTTCTCATCTGTATACATAAACGAATAATTATCATACATTATTTGATATTTATGTCTATTTTTCAAACAACTGAACTATTTCAACAGTGAATGTCATAATATATAATAACATGAAGGTTTTCAATCAATTCCCATCTCTCTAATTTCTTCCCATTGCCTCATTTTCCACAATGTTATTGGTGTTACATACCAGGCTGTTCTTGTTCTAAATCTCCTCAAAATTCCACTCACTCCTTTAATTTCTCTCTCATTTACCACTTAGGTGATGCCAGTGGGAGAAATGTTTGGTTCATTCGAATTCATAGCCACATGGCAGTGCTAAGCTAATCTAATTAGTTAAAAAAAACATATTTGCTGACACATGTAACAACATGGTAATATACATCGTCAGACTGATAGACTCAATAATCAATACTGTATAGTCAGTCATGTAATTCCTTATAACTACTTCTTATTTTTATGAGTATAAAATTTTCGGTTCTAGCTAGGTAAGTTGCTCGAAAACAATTGCTCGAAAGACAATTTCTCGGACGAACAATAACTCGGACGAACAATTGATCGAAAAACAATTGCTTGAAACATAATTGCTCGAAAAACAATTGTTCGAACGAACAATAATATTGATCAAATGAACAATTGCTAATGATCTATTGCTCGAATGATCGATCAATTTCTCAAATGGTCAAATTTTTCACCGTGTTCCAATTAATAAAAGATAGTTAATCGTGAAGTTGAATCTCTTCGATTAGCTCCACCTAACCGTCGTTGTTTCTAATTAGTAAATAATAATAACTATATTTCTTATTTTTATCTCTAGTTACTATTAATCATTATAATAATGTTTTTATCTTTCTATTTTTCTAATTATTAAAGAACAGGAAATGCTGAAGTAAATAGCTCCACTTGGATCCTACAAGATGTTCTTAGGGTTAGGTTAGTATTTTTAGGTTTTAGCAACTAGGGCTATTAGAGCTTCAGATCACGAGACATTTAGCATGACCTCTGCTATTCGAGCCAATTGCTTTTCAATATTTTCCATTTACTGTAGTCATTATCTTGTTTATGTTTCCTTTTATTTTACATTGATTTGGCAATTGATGATTCTAAATTTGATCATTTGAGCAATAATTTATCATTTGAGTAATGATTGATCATTTGAGCAAAAATTAACCATTCAGGCAATCATTGTTCAATTCGATCAATTGTCGAAAGTCAGTTAATCGTGAAATGGAATCTCTAAGATTAGCTGCACCAAACTGTCCTTGTTTCTGATTAGTAATAACTGTGTATCATTCTTGTGTATGACCGATTGTTTATTCGAGCAATAGTTTTCGACAATTGAACGACTGCCAAAATTTTCTATATATGATTCAAATTGAATTTTCTTTGTTCATAGCTAATTTTCCTATATTCAGTACCATATTTTTCCATTTTTCTTCTCGTTTAAATTTTGTTAATTCCACTCACAATAAAAAAAATTAAATCCTATTATTGTCTAATTCTTCTACCTCATTAAAATTCTCTTAATTGGTGAGCTATTAATGTTTTTTTATTAAGATTTCTCTTCTAATTTTTACGCAATAGAGTCTTACTTAACCCTAATGAGTTTGACTATCAGAAGGCTTGACTATATGTTTAAAAAAAACTTGTCCTATTTAGAAACCTACGGTTCTGTATTTATTACACGTTGTTAGTATATATACTAAACTAATGTGTACCAAATTGCAAGTAAAAATATTGAATACATAAGGAGAGATAAATACATAGGTATATAAGACATTGGCAACTGAGAGAGCAGAACTCTGTGATTAAGTGGAATATGACCAAATCACAGGTCACACATTGTGTATTTTCCATGAAAATTGGACTGTACTGTGTTTAGAGGCTACCAAACTATATTTTTGCGTTTCCACACAATACCACATTACAATTAATTTACGTGATTTACGCCTATAAAGTAATTATTTTTAATCTTTTAAATACAAAAGAATATTTGGTACCTACGTAGGAACATAGACAAGAAAGGAAGATAAATTTTAAAGAAAGACATGAAAGATATGAAGTAATATAAAAAAAATTTGATCAGAAGACACACGTAAAACTCATTAAGGTTGACAACACATAACAGTGACTATTTTATCACATGATAATTGGAATATTGGAAATATAGTGCCGTCATCAGGGACGATTAATTAAGATTTATACTTGAAGGTGATAATAAAGTAAAAATGATTTACTAATATTAATGAGGCGTTTCAAATATTGTTATTATTTACCTTTTCTATAATTGTAGTTAATAATTCCATATTATCTATGATCTCCGAACATTCCAAATTACACATATTGTATTTGAAAGAGCAATTTTTTCTATTACTTTCAATAGTCGAGACATAACTTAGGTAATGCTAAGGATAAAGTAATGATAGAGAACAACAGGCACCACAACAGGTTTTTTTTTCAATGGGAATACAAGCCATTCCCACCCGTGCTAGTCTTTACTATGTATCCCATTCGCTGTTTGATCAAAGCGTATGTTTGCCATCGGGAATTGAAATCTTATTCTTCTTCAGTTGGATGAAATATTGCAATTCGTGGGCATATTTCATGTTTGAAAATAATTAAAATGAGGAAAGAATTTGTAAACATTGTACATTATTATGATGTTAACCAGTTAATCAATTCAGATAAAAACCGAAACGCAGCTCAGTAAAAGTACTTCATCTGAGAATCAATCAGAAGTTTTCTGCTTCATTTATATTCACTAGTACCACAATATCACTAGACAGAGTACCACAATATCCCAAGACACAGTACCACAATATCTCAAGACACAGTACCACAATAACTCAAGACACAGTACCACAATATCCCAAGACAAAGTGCCACAATATCCCAAGACACAGTACCACAATATCTTAAGACACAGTACCACAATATCCCAAGACACAGTACCACAATATCTCAAGACACAGTACCACAATATCTCAAGACACAGTACCACAATATCTCAAGACACAGTACCACAATATCTCAAAACACAGTACCACAATATCTCAAGATACAGTACCACAATATCTCAAGATACAGTACCACAATATCCCAAGACACAGTACCACAATATCCCAATACACAGTACCAGTCTCTCAAATGTTGGTTTCAGTCTCACTTGTGAGGTTCATTATGCACTTCCCTGCAGTCAAATTAAGGTCTGCATCCTAAGTTGCAGATTCACAATGCAGATGCAATGCAAAGCCTTTCAGTCGGTAGATGGTGCAGACCTCTGTGTATTCTCTGATGGGGAAGAATTAGTAATTTGATAAACGTTAATAATCAAGACAGAAAACTGAGCTAAATAATATTACCAAAATATAATAACAGTTTTGGAGAAAACGGATTTTCCCTGAGTAATTAAGTTCATTTGAAAATAAAAACAAATTATTGACTAAATCACTAAAATGATTATTATTGTCGTTTTTTTCTTTTCTCTATCTCATGCACAGAGAGCAATGATGATGGTTACCTTCAATTTTTTTTCATTCACAGTCTGTGTAGAGCCACTCCTTGTTTAATGTCTTTTTATTTTTTATGTCTTCTTCGTGCCTTGTAAACGCTACTCGCAGGAAAATGTCACCCCGAGTGAATGTGTCATGAGTTCCTGTCACGCAAATATCATGTCATAAAGTGCGTCATCAGGACCCATTGAAAGAGAGATAAATTATTTTCTTCTCAAGATGGAATATGACAAATTGACAATGAATGCTACTGTTGGACAATTTTCAAAACATGTTTAATAAATATAGTTAAAAACAACAATAAAGAATAACTTTTTCCCTGTTCATGTATATTATTGCTGCTAGGAGCTGCAGTGAATATCTATACTAATAATTTCCCTCGTGTGTTTATTTATTTATTTATTTGGTGTCCGCTTTTACACTACGGGTATTAAACATGAAGAATGTAACATATGAGACGCACGGGAATATATTGACTTGATATTTAAATTCCTTTGTTTTTGTTCAATTTTTAAATGTATTTTATCTATAAATTAAAATAGACTATGCAGAAAATTTAATTGCAATTGAATTCATTAAAAGTAACTTAATAACGGGTATTGATGATGACCCATTATTTTTAACGGGAAAATATGTACACTAGTTCTGTAATAAGTTCATAGATCTGCAGATGGTGGCACTCATTCCATTTGTTCCAAGACATTTTTATCGTCTTCAGTTCGCTATATATGCATATTCGTGCCATAAATTTTTGTTGTGAACTCGTATGGTGCAACTTTACTCCAAGATTTTTCTACCTGAACCAACAGCGACTGTCTCAGTGTTTCACAGTTGGAATAAGGCTATAAAGAAAGTAATTTCCTAGTTGCCTCAAACCATAAATTCGGTTTACAGTCTGACAGGAAGTAAAAAGAAGAATAATTTGTTCCTATTATACATATATCAACAAAAATATGTAAATACATATGATATTTGTGCCGTTTTATTCCACTCATTTTCATTCATTTAAAATCTTGTTATTTCTGTGTGGCCATTAGGAAAATTAGTGAAATTTATAATCTAAACAAAGGCTAGCACTCAATTACTAATATTGATAAATAATCTAATGTGTAATTATTTGATACCCATTAATTGTATCCCTATTTGCTCAGCGTATCAAAATTAATTTAACACAGGAACTTATTATATACATAGAAATGTCAATTGAAAAGAAACGGTTGGGAGAGGAATAAATAAAGAAAATACAATCAATTTAGAGATAAAAAGTAATTATAACTACATCAACTACAAGATATTAATATGGATTCACTTGTAAATGATTATAGATACACCTTGTAGATGATTGCATGCAGTTTAACTTGTAGATCATTACAGATTAATTTGCAAATGATTACAAATTCATTTACATATGATTATATAGGTTCACTTACAGGTGTGCAGATGATTGCAGATTCACTTGAAGGTACACAGATGTTTACAGATTCATTTGAAGGTACACAGATGTTTACAGATTCATTTGAAGGTACACAGATGTTTTTCGATTCTCTTGCAGAAGATTATACAAATTAACTTTTCGTCAACATATACCATTTAATGGCACATACATTATACATATAATCAATGGTGTAAGATCAAAATCTTCTCATTATAATTATAATAAATCTAATTACCTTTAATCATAAGGTCAATGAAGTTTATCTTAATTGATAAGAATTATTTATAGAATATCCAACAATTATCTGTTGTCTGCAGATAATAGTAAGCAGTTGGTGTTAATATTTTGCAGGTAATTCCCATTATTGCAGGTAACCTTCACTTCTTGATTACTCCACAAAATAGCAATATACATATTTCAATATACCAGGCAATATTTTCTCAGATTCAGAGCAGCTTTGACCAAAACACGTGTGTTCAGATAAAGTTCAAATAATATCTTGTCAGTTCTAACATTTTCTTAATGGCTTGTTTTGAACTTATGTTTTACTTTGTAAGTGTTTCGTTAAACAAGTTAGCCGAGAGTGACTCAATTAAATAAGTTCGATATTTCTAAAGTAGTTCCTAAGTTTCCTCAAGAATTCTGTTCATTAAAAGTTTCTAATAATGAAAGCAGAAGGAAAATTCCTCCATGAACTGCTTTCAAAACTCCTGAGATTTGTAAGAATTATCTCTCAGTTTAAGTGATTCTGCAGTTGACTTCTAAGTATAATCTTTCAGTTAAAGTGATTCTGCAGTTGACTTGTAAGTATTATCTTTCAGTTAAAGTGATTCTGCAGTTGACTTGTAAGTATTATCTTTCAGTTAAAGTGATTCTGCAGTTGACTTGTTAGTATTATCTTGCCGTTTAAGTGATTCTGCAGTTGACTTGTAAGTATTATCTTTCAGTTAAAGTGATTTTGCAGTTAACTTGTTAGTATTATCTTGCCGTTTAAGTGATTCTGCAGTTGACTTGTAAGTATTATCTTTCATTTAAAGTGATTCTGCAGTTGACTTGTAAGTATTATCTTTCAGTTAAAGTGATTCTGCAGTTGACTTGTAAGTATTATCTTTCAGTTAAAGTGATTCTGCAGTTGACTTGTAAGTATTATCTTTCATTTAAAGTGATTCTGCAGTTGACTTGTAAGTATTATCTTTCAGTTAAAGTGATTCTGTAGTTGATTTGTAAGTATTATCTTTCAGTTAAAGTGATTCTGCAGTTGATTTGTAAGTATTATCTTTCAGTTAAAGTGATTCTGCGGTTGACTTGTAAGTATTATCTTTCAGTTAAAGTGATTCTGCAGTTGACTTGTAAGTATTATCTTCCAGTTAAAGTGATTCTGCAGTTGACTTGTAAGTATTATCTTTCAGTTTAAGTGATTCTGCAGTTGACTTGTAAGTATTATCTTTCAGTTTAAGTGAACAATTCATTTCTTATCATAAATTGTAAAAGTCATAAAAAATAGAAATATATTTGACAGTGTAGTAAATATATGCAAAAATTATTCTTAATGTAAGTTGTACTTACGTTATGAAACGATGCAAAGGTTCCATCCAAAACAAAGTATTTAGAAGACTATGAAGAAAGAATTTTTGATTTTTTCATACAAAAAATTGATCGATCAATATCCTTAAAGTACTTATAGCTTAGATACATTTTATTTAGTTTAATAATTTGATTTAACAAGAAAAACTTAATAATTTCCCCTAAAAAAAATTAATAATGCCGCAGCAATAAAGATATTTCTATGGAATATATCACAATAATAACAAAAAAAAATAAAGGAAGTATAATGAATATTATTATTATATCTTGACAGTCATTTTTTGTAAACATATCTTATCAATGTTTTTTGCTATTCTGATATGGGAATTATGAAAATGTCATTCTCAAGTTACTCATAATTTTAATGTTGATGTTAAATTATTCTTTTAATTTCAGAATGAAACTACTTCCAACAAAAAACGATTAGAATATTGAAAATGTGATTTTTCCCCTAACCATCATACAAGGGGCACAAATTTGAACCTTCCTCCTATTAGATTAGAAAGTCAAAGAAATTTTACTATTTTCAGATCAATAGAAGCTTTTAATATACTGCCAGAATTTTTAAGACCACAAATGTCAAACTATTCTTTTAAAAAGAAATATAAAGATTACTGTTTTAACCAATATAGAGAAATTTTAATACCGGTAACTTAGTTAGGTTTTTAATATTTCTTGTATACTATTTTTTAATTTATAGATTCTATAAGCTTTTAGACTTTTTTAGAATCAACTGTATATACAAATTATTTACAATTATTTTTAATGTCTCAAAAGGTTTTTTTATATAAAAGATTTTTAACTATGTATATGTATGTAACAGTTTCTCAATAAACAATAAAATAAACAAAATAACTATTGACTCACACCATTACTCTCGTATTTGAATAATGATTAGTTTTTGTTTGACTAACATGTGAATAGTTAGTAACTAATAACTTTAATTCCTTTATACCACCCAAACAAATTTTCAAAGCATCTTCGTATTTTTTCAAGCCAAATAGGACGATAAAATACAATTCTTCCGACGAGAATAAATGTCTGCATTAAGTTCTTGAAACAATGTCTCAAACTCGATATTTTAACTTAAAATCTTAGACTAATATTGAAGAGAAGAATATTGTAATGTCGAAAAGACTTTACATTTGCCAAAATAACACTCTTTGAGACAAGGTACCTAAATATTTTCCTCAAGAAATCGTATCAATAAATAATTACATACCAACAGAGATTAGCTGTTGAAATCTGACAAATAATTCTTATTTGTTCTCTACAGCAATGCTTTAAATGTTAAACCCAATGGAAAGTCTGAAAATTTTGATTCGATTGATTATTACACAGAGAAAAAAGTTTACTCATATTTAATGGGTCAACAATTTATGCTTTGAATCAATTTATTACGTGAGTTGGTTTGACTACATTAATGTTTTCATGTGTGTCAAAACAACTATGACGTGTGTGTCACCAAACATAGTTAATTCAAATCATTTTATGGATTGAATCAACTTACTATGAGATTGGAGTAACATTTTGGGAGTTGAACAAATGTTAAAACAACTAGGACATGGTGTATTGAAGTAACTCACTAAGATTGTCAATTCAATGTATCTGGTGTATGAATTAACTTACTATGAGAGTTGACGCTACTTTTTTAAGTTTAGGTGCGAGTTAAATCAACTATGACATAGTGTGTTATAGTAACCCACAAAGACTAGTAATCCAATGTATTCTGCAGTGTATGAATTAACTTACTGTTAGAGTTGGCGCTAATTTTTTGTAAGTTTAGGTGTGAGTTAAAACAACTATGACATAGTGTGATAAAGTAACCCACAAAGACTGTTAATCCTATGTATCTGGTGTATAAATTAACTTACTATGAGAGTTAGTGCTACTTTTTTTTAAGTTTAGGTGTGAAGGGGCCTTTACACGGTAAGTGCTCAGTGCCACTTTGTGGTGACACTGCTCTATGCCACGCCCACTTTGCTACTTGCCCCACCCTTTTTGGAAAAACTTGGTGGTGACCAAGCTATCGCTCTGAGAGCGAACGCTCACCACAAAGTGCCACTGTCTGTCAGTAGCGATTGCCAGACAATCAACAACCCCTTTCATTGGCCTAGTTGAAGAGCACCCATGCATATGGAAAATAAAATCTAAAGATTATAAAGATAAAACACTAACAGCGTTAGTGTTTAATAGCATATTAGATGCTAAACACGATACTAAAGTGTCAGTGCCCACCAAAGCACATTAATTCTGCTCGTCTAAAGGCGCTGAGCTAATTGGTGGGCAGTGTGGTGAAAAAAGTGTGGTGAATAGTGGCACTGACCAGTGCTCGTGTAAAGGCCCCTTCATGAGTTCAATCAAATGAGTAAAGGGGCCTTTACACGAGCACTGGTCAGTGCCACTATTCACCACACTTTTTTCACCACACTCCCCACCAATTAGCTCAGCGCCTTTACACGAGCAGAATGTGCTTTGGTGGGCACTGACACTTTAGTATCGTGGTTAGCATCTAATATGCTATCAAACACTAAAGGGGCCTTTACACGAGCACTGGTCAGTGCCACTA
>CANNZV010003490.1:0-61950 GCA_947561585.1 Caprella mutica
CTGTGAGTCTGTTGGAGTTTAGCAAACCTTAAAATACAGTAATAAATTAATGGGAACTGTATAATCCGCAGCATTTAGCCTTCAAAAATTCATCTGTTAGTGTTAGCCTAAGGTTCCAGTCTGGAAAAATAGGTGCTTTCTGATGAACTAATTACTCTGTTGGAGTTTTACAGACTTAAAAAATTAATGGTAAATTGCTAAAAATTGTATAATCCGCAGCATTTAGCATAGAGAGTTCATCTGTTAGCCTAAGCAGTTTTCCAGACTGGCTAAGGTTTTTTCCAGAGTGGTTCAGATGTGTGCAGCATGCGCTTATACTTATAGACACTCACACTTAATTGTTATTAAATTACTTCTGAAACACACTGAACCGTCAAAACCGTGACCGGACAATTGCCACCCAATTATTTATTATGAGGCCTGTTAACTTTAAAAATGGTGATAAAATATGTTTATTATTTTTGTACGATTAATTATTATTAATTGTATACATTATAAGATAAAAAAAAATTATTCCACATTTGATATTTTATATAGAATTAATAATCTGTGAAAATATTATTTGGCTTAAAATTGTAGATGCGTGGTGTTTAATGGGGCAGTAGTCATTTTTTGTTTGAAAATTTTCAATGTCAAACGATTGCTCAGAAAAAAAAAGTATTAGTGTAAAATTGCAATGTTCAATAAAATCTAATAATTGAAACATATCATTTTATATATAAGTAATTTCTTAACAAATGCCATCTTGTGAACCCAGTCTGCAGAATATGGAACATTTTTCCAAGACTCTCTGCGGGAGTTTTTGAATGAAATTTTAGAAATTGGAGATCTCTGCGGGAGATTTTGAATTAATTCCTATGTTACCATTAATTTAGCTGCGGGAGATTTTGAATTAATTCCTATGTTACCATTAATTTAGCTGCGGGAGATTCTGAATCTGCTGCTGAGAGTCAGAGAGTAGCTCTCTCTAAATTAAAGTCTCTGCGGGAGAAGAGACACATTCTGCAGACTGGTTGTGAACAAACAACTGATATATGTTTCTACCCAGATTCTAGCTCAAGTGAAGAGATGGCTTTATTTTTAAAACTATGCCTTCTTATTTACGAATTCACATAATCTTCTCACCATTTTGACGCAACAAAGGTTAATTACTGCATACCTAAATTAATATGAAAACAACAAACATACTCACGTACATACTAATAAGTGCAAATGCTTCCGCTAGGTGTCGCTAATTTTATTATATACTTTTTATATGAACATTTCAAAAATAAACGAGCATTCAAATATTACATATTAAAACCAATTTGGCGATTGTTTGATTTTGACTTTAATATCACTTTAAAAAAATCGATTAGTGTTAATCCTGAAAATGTTATAGACGAAGGGAATTAAACAATCGTTCTAAACTAGTGGTATAAAGTATTTGATAACATAAGACTTAAAAAAATATAAGATTTAAAAAGCTCATTCAGAAACCTAATAATAATATTTTTTTATCTTATAATGTATATAATTATTCATTAATCGTACAACAATAATATACATATTTTATCACCATTTTTGAAGTTAAGAGGCCTGATATTAATTATTTGGTTGGCAATTGTCCGGGTGGCAATTGTCCGCGGGTGGCAATTGTCCGGGGGTGCCATTAATTTAGCTGCGGGAGATTCTGAATCTGCTGCTGAGAGTCAGAGAGTAACTTTCTCTCAAATTAAAATCTCTGCGGGAGAAAAGACACATTCTGCAGACTGGGTATTCATCATAACATATACGTCACAATACCATCACATGATCACTGAAGTTACTGAACAAGTTCTAAATATCAGAACTTGTTCTCATGTTTTCCCGCCAATTTGCCAGCCTATTTTGAGGCTATTTACAAATTACATAGGTATATAATGTGAAATCGGTATCTGTGTAATTATATTATTAAGAATGTAATATATATGGTAAACCTCTCTTAAATAAAAGTTTCAGATATCTAATGTGCAGTTAAGTTTACTGATAATGATGATAAGCTACCTAACAATTTGGTTATTTGGTCAAATTCCACATTTTTGATCGATAGAATTAAAAGTAAATACAACCAGTTTAACCTTATATCTACCAGTTACCACTTAGGTACCAGGTTATAGACATCTTGGATACCTATATAGTTTAATAATTATTACCTATATACTCTTTTCTTACATGACCGAAAATGTGGAACCGTTCGATAATTCAGAACTTACTCAATGCACTAGAGAATTATCAATACAATATACTATGTTGATATAGCCTTAGGGTAAGTTCCGAATTACCGGTCAGTTCCACATCTTCGGTCTTATAAGAAAAAAACGATATTTTGATAATTATTTAAGTTTTATTTTAGTTGGTAAAATCAATACCAACTAAAATAAAAATTAAATAATACGATCGGAATATTTAGATTTGAATAATTGATAAATTATAAAGCACTAGTTTAAACATTACTGTTCGTTATTTATTTTTTTGAGTAATATATTAAACTGATACTACCGTACTTATACCTATAGGGTAAGTTCTGTATTATCGGTCAGTTCCACATCTTCGGTCATATAAGAAAAAACGATATTTTGATAATTATTTAATTTTTATTTTAGTTGGTATCCATAATAATTTTTCTTTGACCAGTAATGTGGAACTGTCTGATAATTCGTATTAAAGTACCTTAAATAACCATGAATTGGTGCCTACCCAGTTTAAAATATCGTATTCGTATGGTACACCATACAAAGAAAAATTATTATTTTCCATTTAATCTGGTGATTTTAATAGGTTTTTGTGATACCTGGATACCAATTAAAAATATTAAATGATTTTTTCTTATGTGATCGAAAATGTGGAACTGCCCTCTAATTTGTACATAACTTATCCTATAACCTACCTACTTCAATTTATTTAATATTATTCAGACGTATAATCATCATATATATTATCAAGGTACCATTAGGAACAAGTTCTTACTTAGTTAATTAAATGATCTAAACATGTTCAATTGAACTGAACATGTTCTGATTAATTGTCACCCCCCCCCCCCCCGTAGTACCGTACTAATTTATGATGCAGTATTGATAACAACTATAATGTCTATGATAATTATTATTAAATAGGTGGTAATAATTTCGATTCTGGTTATATTGTTATATACAAGAAGGATTTAATTATTAGTAGGCCTATACAGTTTTTTCTTATATGACCAATGATGTGAATCTGACTGATAATTTGGAATTTACCCTAAACTATTTTTTCTTAATTCTTAAGTCTGTATTTGGTGCCAAGTAATAAAGCATGTCCAAACTCGCCAGTGTGAAAAGTAAAGCAGGATTTGTGATTAATCCTGCGCCCAATACCTATTTAATTCCTATGTTCCCATGTTATTTGCTGCGCCCAAATCCCAATTTCTGTAAAAAAAATCCCGAGTCTGAGGAGACCTTCTTTTCAGACTGGCAAACTCGCCATTTTAATGGCAAGTTTGTGACAGTTATTTTGAGCCCTCCCATTGCAAATGGCGAGTTTTATCTATTTTACTCCTATGCTACAATGTTATTTTGGAGAGAATTTATGATAATTTGATCATTTTGAAGAGAAATTTGGTGATATTTGGAGAGAGCTGGAGAGACAAATGGAGAGTTTATGAGACATACTATTTTACTTGGATTTGGTGCACAAAATTCCACTGACTTTATGAAAAAGTTGAAAAAATCCACCATAAATTAACAATAATTTGGCTGATCCACCAGCATTTTACCCATTTTTGCTCAGAAAATTAATCTTAACATAGGAATAAATAACATAAAATCCACCGACTTTGCCAGAATATTATTTTCAATAGAGAAAAATTCCACTGACATCATATCATGACATGTCGGTTGAATTTACCATGAAATACAGTCTGGCATATCGTCATATCTGAGATTTGACCATTTCAAATGTAAGCCAATTAATCAGGTAATAAAGCATGTCCAAACTCGCACAATGTTATTTTGGAGAGAATTTATGATAATTTGATCATTTTGGTCCTTTGTAGAGAGCTGGAGAGACAAATGGAGAGTTTAGGAGACATACTATTTTAGTTGGCCAATTAATTGGCTTTAACTGACATACTCTTATACATGGTATGTTACCATTAATTTAGCTGCGGGAGACCAATCTGAAAAGAAGGTCTCCTCATTCCCAGGATTATTTGTAGAAATTGGGATTTGGGCGCAGCTAATAACATGGTAACATAGGAATTAAATTTAAATAGGACTTGGGCGCAGGATTAATCCTAAAATCCTGCTGTACTTTTGCCAGTCTGCGACTCTGCAGAACATTCAACATGGGACATTTTTAACATTTTCTGTGCGAACAATAATTAATTTCCTCCTATATTTACATGTATTTTACTGAGAACAGAAGTCAAAATGAGGATTTCTTGGAGAACACTTTACCAGTTCCTGCAATCTGGTACTTTTGTAACTTTTCAGACATTCAGACTGGGCGGGAGATTCTGAATCTGCTGCTGAGAGTCGGAGAATAACTGTCTCTCAAATTATAATCTCTGCTGGAGAAGAGACAAATTCTGCAGACTGGATTATCCCTAATAATAGGCCCACTCTGGAAAATACCTTAGGCTAACAGATGAATTTCAGAGGCTAAATGCCGCGGATTAGACAGTTCCCATTAATTTATTATTGTATTTTGAGGTTTGCAAAACTCCAACAGAGTAATTAATTCATCAGAAAAGACCACTTTTTCCAGAGTGGTAATAGGCTAGTACCTACTAAATAGGTACCATGTTACAGAGTATGTCAGTTAAAGCCAATTAATTGGCTTAGATTTGAAATAGTCAAATTTCAGATATCTCTAATTAGCTTAAAATTTTGAATTATTTCCTATGTTCCCATGTTAATTTTGGCTTGAAATCTTCAAAAAATTAGCCAAATTGGCTTGGCTCAGATTTTTAGTGAAACCTTGGCTCAATAATTGGCTTGCAATTTTCCAGCCTCTGAAACATGGACTAAATATTAACTTTCCAACCTATCCAGTCGGCAGTCAGAAGAATATGGAACATTTTTAACATTTTCTGTGCAAACACCAGTCTGCAGAATATGGGACATTTTTAACATTTTCTGTGCAAACAATCCTTAATTTCATCCTATATTTACATGTATTTTACTGAGAACTGAAGCCAAAATAGAGGTTTATTGGAGAACAGTTAGTGACTTACCATGTTTCAAAGGCTGGAAAATTGTAGGCCAATTTTTGAGCCACAATTTCATAAAAATTCTGAGCCAAGCCAATTTGGCTCATTTATGAAGATTTCAAGCCAAAATTAACATGGGAACATAGGAATTAATTCAAAATTTTAAGCCAATTAGACATATGAGTTTTGACTATTTCAAATCTAAGCCAATTAATTGGCTTTAACTGACATACTCTTATACATGGGTGACTTACTGTGACTTTACCAGTTCCCCAGTCTGCAGACTCTGGTAAAGTGTTCATAGAGATCTCTTATTCTGTTCTTAGCAAAATTAATGTAAATTTAGGGATTTATAATTTATTCAGAAGTGTTAGTAGCAAAATTAATGTAAATATAGGAATTAATTCAAAATTGTTCGGAGAGTATATCCCAAATATCTCCCATATTCTACAGACTGGCGGCCAGTTCCCCAGTCACTCCCACTCTGAAAGAACCAGTCTGTATGTGGTGCACAAAATCCCACGGACTTTTTGAAAAAGCTGAAAAAACCCACCATAAATTTCCACTAATTTGGCTGATCCACCAACATTTTCCACATTTTTCCACCGAAAATTAATGGTAACATAGGAATAAATAGCTAAAAACCCACCGACTTTGCTAGAATATTATTTTCAAAGGAGAAAAATTCCACCGACAAGTCGATGGAATTTACCATCAAATACAGTCTGGAAAGAAGTGGTCTTTTCTGATGGATTAATTACTCTGTTGGTATTCAGCAAACCTTAAAATACAGTAATAAATTAGGTAAATTTGTGCTTTAGGTCCCCCACCGATTTTTGATATTTTGACACTTTTTATAGGTAAAAGGAGCCATTTTAATCAGTCTGCATGATATGCGACATTTTAACATTTTCTGTTTGAACAATCCTTAATTTTCTCCTATATTTGCAAGTATTTTACTGAGAACAGAAGCTAAAATGAAGGATTTCATGGAAAAAAACTTTACCAGTTCTTGCTTTAACACGTTTTTCAAGAATACTATTTGTTATGCAGGCGCAATTAAGTTTCCGATAGGTTAGGTTAAGTTTAGGGGTCTGGAAAGGTACATTAACAATTTAACATCACTAATACCGTAATACCTCTCGGCAGCAGATTCAGAATCTCCCGCAACTAAATTAATGGTAACATAGGAATTAATTCATGATCTCCTGCTGAGATCTCCAATTTCTAAAATTTAATCAAAAACTCCTGCAGAGAGTCATAGAAAAATGTTCCATATTCTGCTGTGCAGAGTCTGGCCCCCTGCCAGGTCAATAAACAATCATAGTGTGTGCAGTACAACAAACTAGCAGATACAGTGAACAACATTAACAGTTTCATAGCACCAAGATTTCATGTCACAAAAATCTATAAGGCAGAAAGCCTTGTGTTTTCTACAAACGTAATGTTATTCCTACCAAAAACTTAATTGCGCTTTATCTCGAAAATGAAGCATTCGCACAACAAATGGTATTCCAATCATATGGGACCTAAAGCACAAATTTACCATAAATTAATGGGAACTGTATAATCCGAAGCATTTAGTCTCCAAAAATCATCTGTTAGCCTAAGGTATTTTCCAGAGCTGCCAGTCGGCAGTCAGCAGAATTCAAGCAAAATAGTGTGGCTCATAAACTCTCCATTTGTCTCTCCAAGAAACACCAAATTTGAATTAATTCCTGTGTACCTAACCATTAATTTAACTGCGGGAGATTCTGAATCTGCTGCTGAGAGTCAGAGAGTAAGCTAAGTAACTTTCTCAAATTAAAATCTCTGCGAATCAGGAGACTCATTATGCAGTGATTATGGATATGAGCCTATGATCTATATTCTAGAGCTGTTCCGATACTATCTGTATTGGAATCGGTATTTTTTATATCAGCCATTTTTTAGGTAGGTATCTGTACTCGATATCGGATCGGCAAATATCAATTATAAAATGCCGATACCACAGATACTATTAAAAAGTCTTATTTTTATTAAAAATTTACTTGATTACATCTTTTATTGATTTAGTTTCTATTGTAGAAAAATTATATGATAAATTTCATCATAACTAATTGATTTGTATAAAGTGTCTTTTCTTAAGTTTAACAGCAGCAGACAACAATAAACTGATAATGAAACGTGTTCAGAAACATGTTCAGACGGGCAACTGAACCAATTATGACCGATGTATTATGATTATAATGATTAAATGGGTGGTAAGAATTACAATTCTGGTTGAATTTTTAGAAGTAAGAAATTAAGTTTTAAAAACCTACAATTTAAATTTATGAATCATAAGCTCATGTACCGTGACATACTAAGTTTGTAAACAAAATGGTTGTCTGATGATGCGCTGCCAGCAGGTATATTCCAATCAGACTCAGACATGCATCAAACTTGTACTAAAACGGTAATAGAATAAGTCGTTGCTACTCAATGAATATAAGCAGATAATTAATAATGGTTAAATGAATTTAATTAATCAGGTTTTGGATTATAAACAATGTTTATAATACTTGAAACTTATTAATATTAAATTTAAAAACAAACTGGACGAAGTCATGAATATTCCAATTCATTACATCTGGTTTCTTGCCTACTCTACTCATACGTCAAATAACGTCATCAACTCATCAATGCTTCCAACCAATAGCATTGCACGTTTACAGTCTCAAGAACATTGAATATAAGTATTTGGTAGCTCATTGGTAGATAATAGATTGTGCATACCTATGTAGTACATACATTATTCGGTACATATCTGACTTGCTGAATCTTATACTATTGTATCAGATTCGGTACATTTAAAATATAGGTACATAAAATAAGTAATGATAATTTGTAATTAAAAAATATCGGCGTATCAGTATCGGGAGTATCAGAATATTGGTAATTTTTAAGTATCGGTGTATTGGAATCGGAAGATTACCCAAAACCTAGTATCGGTACTCGTATCGGTGTCGGCAATAATTATGGTATCGGTACAGCCCTACTATATTCTATGATTCTCAGGGTGCTAGGAGAACTGCCACTGGGAAAACTGCCATTGGGAAGATTGCCACTGGGAAAACTGCCACTGGGAAGACTGCCACTGGGAAGACTGCCACTGGGAAGACTGCCACTGGGAAGACTGCCACTGGGAAGACTGCCACTGGGAAGACTGCCACTGGGAAGACTGCCACTGGGAAGACTGCCACTGGGAAGACTGCCACTGGGAAGACTGCCGCTGGGAAGACTGCCGCTGGGAAGACTGCCGCTGGGAAGACTGCCGCTGGGAAGACTGCCGCTGGGAAGATTGCCGCTGGGAAAACTGCCACTGGGAAAACTGCCACTGGGAAAACTGCCACTGGAAAAACTGCCTCTGGAAAAACTGCCACTGGGAAGATTGCCACTGTGGGAAAAATGCCACTGTATATAAATTCATAGCTACTGAATTTATTTTTTCGAAAATAACAAATATCCTTGGAATTTAATTTAATATTCATCATAAATTAAAATTAATTGATTATTAAGACAAGTACATCGCATTTTGACAATAAACGATATAAGTGCCTTTTTTTGTATGTGTTTGTGAGTGTTCTGATACGCAACTTAACACATCATAAATTTAATGGTAATTAAGTATATATGTTCACTTTTAGGTAGCTATCTAATGTTTTTTAGGGTAATGGTAGTTAGATAGCGGTATAGGTTACTATTTATATTATGTCTATATGCTTTATATAGTTTTGAATTGTTCAGAGATAATGGATCCTTTTCCTTTGTTTGAAATTCTGAGGTTAGAAGTAAAATCACAAGAATAACTTAAATTTCATATGGTTGGCAGTTTTGTAGCTCTAATGAATAGAGTTATAAAATATTTGAGTGGAGGGGACCTTTAAGTCTTTGTGTGAGGTTTAATCTTCTCTACTGGACTAGTTTATTGTCAAGTTATCATTTTTTCTCTCTCGATTGGATGAAACAGTGAAGGAGTTTCTTGAGCAAACCTCTCTAGGTGGGGTTCAATTCAACTCTTGAATTGTTTCCTTGTTTCGTATATTTATGTGAATAATGTCTACAAGTAAATTTGGAAAATGACAATGGAAACAAATAAAATAAAATTTGGGAGTTTGTCTTTATAATTTATCAATAAACATATTGCCAATTGAATTACAAGAAGTCAAGAACTAAAGATGAATTTAGAGTCTATCTGATGATAAAGCTTAAAGAGACTAATTTACGTTTAGCAAAAATAGTTAACATTCCTGTTGCGATTGTGTTGCAAGATGCACATGATGAAAAAGGATAAAAATAAAAAAAAACATGTTGCAGTAGTTTCATTGATATTTATACATTAAATAAATACGTTATAGAAATGGAAATCACAAAGTTTCAGCAAGTCAATTGGTTTTAAAATTATGTATAAATATTTCAAACCAGAATGGGCCTCTCATGCCCATTCTTTGTTCCAGGGTTGAATAGTTTTTATAAATTTCAGTTAGGAGAGTACATAATTTATATTATCTAACAATGATGAGATCATTTATTTCCAAAGAATTCAAATTCGTTTTGTATTCTGTTTGGTATTTTGTTTGTATAGACTATCAAAATATTTTAGTTTGAATGTTAATATATTATACAGGGTCAAGTTTTCCAGTGTCAATTTTTTCAGTGTCAATTTTCCCACAGTGGCAGTTTTCCCAGTGGCAATTTTATGTGCAAGTATTCTTGGATCTTAACCAGTCTGAAAAGTTATTCTCGGACCCAGGATTTTTACAGAAATTGGGATTTAGGTGCAGCAAATAGCTAATATGGGAACATAGGAATTAATAGGACTTGGGTGCAGTATTAATCCTCAAATCCTGCTATACTTTTCAGACTGGGGTCACTGATCTATGAATTGGGGAACTAACACCTATGAAAATAATGAAATAATCCTATATTAATATATTTACATTAATTTGACTGAACAGAATTAGAAACCTCCATGAACTCTAACATTTTAAGCTGACTCAGACTATCTGGGGCTTGGAATATTGAAAAGAGTCGAATAGAAACCAGTTTTCAATTTGTAAATTGACCAGAATTCTACAAAATTATTGAAAATCTCTCCATTTTCAAAAGCTATATTTATTATATGTAAATAAATAAAATAATATAAACATAGTAATTATTTGGGAAATTGTCTCCAAGATCCCAGTCTGAAAAGTATTGCACAATTTTCCAGTTTTGGCTGCACCCAAATTCCAATTTCTGTAAATAATCCTGGTTCTGTGGAGACATTCTTTTTAGACTGGCGGCAAGCAAGATCTTATAATATAAAGATATATTTTCCCTTAAATCATGATATAGAATATGTCCTTCCAAGTTGCATGGTGTGGCAGCAAAGTTGCCAGTTTGATGAGAAAATGGAACTAGGTCTCCACATTCAACTCATTTCAAAGTAGATGTTTATTATTTCTTTATTTGGCTTCTTAGTGAAGAATTTACAGTTGAAAACATCATAATGCTGATGGTTCAGGTCTGATGCATCAGCATGTTCAATTGTGCATCCCTTATTGCTTTTTTATTAGTGATTTAGCTAACAGGTAATTACAGTTTTTCAACTTACTGCACGGTCTGCACCCCTCAATTGGCAAAGGCTCAAAAGTTGCCAATATATTGGTGACTTTGTGTATACTTTGAAAAATGGATGTAGTTAAAGCCAATTAACTGGCTTACATTTCATTTGACTTCAAATGGTCGAAACTTAGATATGTGTAATTGGCTTAAAATTTTGAATTAATTCCTATGTTCGTTCACATGATAATTTTGGCTTGAAATTTTCAAAAGTGAGCCAATATTGGCTTGGCTTATTATGTGCTTTGTGGGGGATTAGAAAGAACAGCACTACAAACAGTCCCATATGAAAATTTTGACAGGATTTCGAGGATTAATCCTGGGTCCAAGTCCTATTTAATTGATTTAATTCCTATGTTCCTATGCTATTAACTGTTCAAATCCTAATTTCTGTAAAAAAAATCCTGGGTATGAGAAGAACTTATTTTCAGACTATAAAACAGTGTACAGACTACAGAAATGGATGAAGTGTTCTCCAAGGAAACCTCTATTTTGGTTTTAGTTCTCAGTAAAATACATGTAAATATAGGAGGATATTAGGAATTGTTTGCAGTTTGCACAGAAAATATTTAAAGTGTACAATATTTTGCAGACTTGAGACTACAACAGGAGTTCAGTCCATTCTGCAGTCAGTAATCTTGGCTCCCAGACTGAGGAGCCCTAAGAAAAAAGCTAATTATATGAATAAAAGTAGCGCTAACTTATTTTATCTTATGTTAGTCACTCAATTTCTACAAAAATATTAATTTTCAGAAAATTAATGACATAATTTTTTCACATAAGAGCCTCCATTACAAGAAGTATCTACAATTTTCTTACTTACAATTTTAGATCTGATATACCAGTTACTCAAAATTGACCAGATTAAAACATTCAAGTAGCTATTTCTAATTTTTTTGTAATGTGACAATAGAAAAATTCCTTGAAGGAGTATCATCAAAAAAATACTTAAATCTAAATGGAGAAGAAGAAGCAGTCGTACTTCTCCAGCAACAGATCTTCAAGACCAGTCACCAGTACTCAAAATGGCAACAACAGTGCAGGAAGCAGCAACAACAGCAGCAGCACTAACAGTACAAACGAGAGCAGCATATGGAAGCAGCGTTCAGATTCCCCCCCACCCCTGCCCCTCACATCTCCTCCGCTGTCACCTGATGAATTTAATAGCCAGGAGCAAATGTCTAGAAATGTTCAACAAAAAACTGAAAGTAGAAATAAACTCTTGTTGGAAACTCACTTTCCCTCTAGTGAAGAATATGCTGACTCAGGGTTTAGTAATTTTAGTAATTATTACAACACTAAGTCACAATACAGTAAAGCATTCAACAACTACGTAAATTTTGATTTAAACGATGGACAATATAATCATGTGAAAAGAAATGATGTCCCCAAAGATGATAGTGATAACCTTATAAGTTTTGAACAAGTGCCATCTAATTCAAACCAGTATGTAATGGACAGAGATTTGAAAAGTAGAAACTCTAGACTACATGAGTCTTATCTTTCCAATCAAAATTCTAACAAGGAGGCAGACTACACAGCCCAATCAAATAATGTAATAGAAACTCAAGTGACTTCAATCAATCCATTCTTCCAAAGACAAAAATCTTCTCAATCTAGCAAGCACAGTGAAACATCAATAGATTTGTCTGTGACGAGTAGAGGATTCAGCAGAGTTAGTTCTGAAGAAGAGCCAGTGCTGAACATTAGCACCAATCCCCTGATTTGCACTGCAATATATGACTATGAGGCCAGAGGGGATGATGAACTGACATTGAGGAGGGGAAATATCCTGGAGGTACTCTCCACTGATGACAAAATATCTGGTGATGAAGGCTGGTGGACGGGGAAAATCAATGGAAAGGTAAATAATACTAAACATTTGTCGTCATGGCTGATAATTTCCCAGGGAGTGAAATAATTATAATTCAGTTTATTAAAGCAAGATTATACTAATATTCAAAACATTTTTCAGGTTGGCATTTTTCCCTGTGATTTTGTGAGAAATGTTCATGATATCAATCAGCCCACTGAAATAGACTTCAGTGAATTGCAGTTAGAGGAAGTGATTGGTGCAGGTGGATTTGGGAAGGTAAGGACATCATGCAGTTAATGCTTCATCCTTTAAAGTCATGCAGTTAATATTTTACCTATTTAAGTTTTGCTTTTGAAGATACTCTAATTAATATTGTGGTAAGCTAGATGCCTTTCTTCTCAGTTAGCTATAAGATTTAGATAGCAACTGATATTCAGTTTTTACTTTCAAACTTCCATGAAAGGAAGGACAGGCTTACTATTTTTTTTCTCTATTAGCTACTTATAATTCCCTGTCAGGTTTTCCGAGGCATGTGGCATGACAGGGAGGTGGCAGTGAAGGCTGCTCGCATAGAACAGGACCAAGACATGTCCGTCACAGCTGAGAATGTGCTCAAAGAAGCACGCCTTTTCTGGATGCTGAAGCATGAGAACATAGTTTCTTTGATGGGTGTGAGTCTTACGGAGCCTAACTTGTGTCTGGTGATGGAGTACTGCAAAGGAAGCTCTCTGAACAAAGTGTTACAGCAGAGGAAGGCGATAAGTCCTGGTGTGCTCACAGACTGGGCTATGCAAATTGCACGTGGTATGGACTACCTTCATAACCAGGCTCTACTCTCCATACTTCACAGGGATCTCAAATCCTCTAATGGTGAGTCTTGCTCACACTCTGATGTGACATCAATGGAGAGATGCAGTCACTTTATAGGCTCTTAGATAATTTGTGCTAATTGTGTATTTGGATAGCTCACTCCTCTCTTATGTCTTTCATTTGTCTGAACACTTACTTACTTATTTAAATGTTTTTTCAAGAGCTACTTTGTGTAGTTTTATTCATTACTATTCTTGGTTCAGTTTTGATCAGTGAAGAAATTGATGGTTTGGATTTTCACAACAAAACCCTGAAGATCACAGACTTTGGTCTAGCTAGAGAGGTGGATGAGACCACTCAGTTGTCACAGGCAGGGACATATGCGTGGATGGCTCCAGAAGTCATTAAAAACTCCACCTTTTCTAAAGGTTCTGATGTCTGGAGGTGAGGATATAGACTGTAGACAATAGTGTAGCATCGAGTTGCTTTACCTTTAATAGGGTCAGTTTGTAATTATCGGTCAGTTCCACATTTTCGAACACAAAGAAATAATATACAATGGGTAGCTAATTATTATTTTACTTTTATTATAATTGGTAGCTATTCATGATGCCTGCAGATATCATGGATACCAATGAGCTAAAATATAAGTAAATAATAACTATTGTATATGTTTTTTCTTAGCTACGTGTCCGAAAATGTGGAACAAACCAATAATTAAGAACTTACCTTAGTAATTCATGCAGATGTCAATTATTTGACATTTTTGTTTGTGATTAAAAATGTGCAACCCATGAGCCATTGTAAATATAATGTGTAGAACCAGAAAGTAATTGAAAATGTTAAACCAATCTTAATTACATCGCTACTTCTAAGATATAAATAAGTCCAATTCTTAGGCTGTTCATAAAATTGATAAAGAATGTCTTTTGCATTAGCTATCAAATATTTAGAATTAGTTAAGTTGCACATGTAAGCTATTTCTAAATATATTACTTTAGATGGTAATTCTCACATAGATATTTTAGTAAATGTAATTTCCTGACAGTTACGGCGTGGTACTCTGGGAACTACTGACGGGGGAAGGTCCTTACAGAGGCATAGAGGCTCTAAATGTTGCCTATGGAGTCGCTATGAAAAAACTCAGCCTCCACTTGCCTGCCACAGTCCCTAAAGCTTGGAGAAACATCATGGAGAGTGAGTATAGTATGGTGAGAGTGAGTATAGTATGGAGAGAGTGAGTATAGTATGGAGAGAGTGAGTAGTATAGTATGGAGAGAGTGAGTAGTATAGTATGGAGAGAGTGAGTAGTATAGTATGGAGAGAGTGAATAGTATAGTATGGAGAGAGTGAGTAGTATAGTATGGAGAGAGTGAGTAGTATAGTATGGAGAGAGTGAGTAGTATAGTATGGAGAGAGTGAGTAGTATAGTATGGAGAGAGTGAGTAGTATAGTATGGAGAGAGTGAGTAGTATAGTATGGAGAGAGTGAGTAGTATAGTATGGAGAGAGTGAGTAGTATAGTATGGAGAGAGTGAGTAGTATAGTATGGAGAGAGTGAGTAGTATAGTATGGAGAGAGTGAGTAGTATAGTATGGAGAGAGTGAGTAGTATAGTATGGAGAGAGTGAGTAGTATAGTATGGAGAGAGTGAGTGAGTAGTATAGTGTGGAGAGAGTGAGTGAGTAGTATAGTATGGAGAGAGTGAGTAGTATAGTATGGAGAGAGTGAGTAGTATAGTATGGAGAGAGTGAGTAGTATAGTATGGAGAGAGTGAGTAGTATAGTATGGAGAGAGTGAGTAGTATAGTATGGAGAGAGTGAGTAGTATAGTATGGAGAGAGTGAGTAGTATAGTATGGAGAGAGTGAGTAGTATAGTATGGAGAGAGTGAGTAGTATAGTATGGAGAGAGTGAGTAGTATAGTATGGAGAGAGTGAGTAGTATAGTATGGAGAGAGTGAGTAGTATAGTATAAAGAGAGTGAGTAGTATAGTATGGAGAGAGTGAGTAGTATAGTATGGAGAGAGTGAGTAGTATAGTATGGAGAGTCACAAGGATAAAGGGACCATCAAAAGGCACAATATGCCCATCCAAGGATGGCCCCTGTGCACAGCCAGCTGTGCGCTCGACGTTGGGTTAACAACGGAACAAGGTGAATCTCTCTCCATCACTTCCCACTTGGAACCTAAGCACTCCAAACCGTACTCCTAAACCTGACAAAGAAAGAACCTCCATCAGGCGTAGGAGCAAAGTTTGGGTACAATCATTAGCTCCAAGTTTTATCCTGGACTTGGTCAGTCAAACCCGCCAATCACTGCCACCTTCACAGGGGCCGCCCAAAGGCAGTCCCTGAGACGGTGACAGAACGCAGGGTGTGACCTGATCTCTCTAGCCACGGAAAGGCGCCAGATTTTCTCTTAATTGGTTGGTTGGAGTTGAAGTAAGAGTGCTATCAGAAAAAATAGCTAAGACTCTCATCTCAACTCCGAGGTCAAGTCATGGAGGCGCTTGACAGCTCAGTGAGCCAGCTCACTGAGTATCCTGTCAAGTCGCCTTTTGAATGTGTCAACAGTCAGGCTGCTGACAACATTTTCTGGCAGTCTGTTCCAGACATTACAGATCTTTACCAGCATGAAGTTCTCCAGCTGAGCAGTGGTGAACCGAGGCGGAACCACCTTCCACCCGTGGTTGCGGGTGGGGTTCACACACAGCGAAAAGTAGTCTTCGGGATCAACTCGACTTATCCCTCGAAGGATCTTAAAAGTCTCGATGAGTTGACCCCTCAAACGTCGCTGCTCAAGCGTGAAGAGGCCCAGGTCTTCTAACCGATGTGCGTATCCCTTGGATCGGATTTCAGGTACAAGTTTAGTCGCCCTCGCTTGCACCCGTTCCAACCGCTGGACATCTGCTCGCAACGTCGGTGACCAGAACTGGACCGCAAACTCCAAAAGAGGTCTTACAAGAGAGTTGTACAGGGTGAGGACTGTCTCTCTGTTTCTGTATCTGAATTGCCTCTTGATGTACCCTAGGATCTTGTTTGCTCTCTTCTCAGCTTCCAGGCACTGTCGAGAGAACTTGAGATCCCTGGTGATCATAACTCCAAGATCCTTCTGTACATCAGTGGGTCCTATTTGGGCTCCAAGTAGCGTGTAGAAAGCTTCAGCGTTCCTACGACCAGCATGAAGTACTCTACACTTGTCCACATTGAAGGGCATCTGCCACTTTTCCGACCATTCTCCGATCTTGAAAAGATCAAGTTGGAGTTGTCCGATGGCCTCTGGACTTGCAGCGTTGATGCCAATCTTTGTGTCATCAGCAAACTTGGATACCCTACTGACGAGTCCTACGTCAAGGTCATTTATGTAAATAATAAAGAGCAGAGGACCAAGGACTGAGCCCTGGGGAACCCCGCTGGTTACGGAGCTCCACACAGAGGCCACGCCATTGACCACCACTCTTTGTCGTCTGTTATTTAGCCATGACCTGATCCATTGTAGAACTCGACCACCCACACCAATAGCTGCTATTTTCGCCATTAACCTCTTGTGAGGTACCTTGTCAAATGCCTTCTTGAAATCAAGGTAGACGATGTCAACAGCTTTGGATTTGTCATGCTCCTGAAGAACGTAGTAGAAGAACTCTAGTAAGTTTGTCAGGCATGACTTCCCGCGAAGAAAGCCATGCTGACTCTTTCCTATGAGCTGGTGTTCTTCCAGGTGATCCACAATCCTATCCTTGATGATGGATTCTAGCAGCTTTCCAGGAACTGATGTTAAACTAATCGGTCTGTAGTTACTACTGTTAGTGGTCTCACCTGTCTTGAAGATTGGGGTCACATCCGCGATCCTCATGTCGTCGGCGACCTCGCCCGACTCCAAAGAGACATTGAAGATCTGTTGCAGATGTGCCGCCAAACCATCCTTTACGTTCTTCATCACTGTCGGTAAGAATCCATCAGGACCAGCTGCCTTGTTAGGGTCCCGCTTGCCAAGTTTGTCTACTACCTCCTCAACAGTACAAACAATCTCAGTCAGTGGCATTCGTCCCTCGTAGTAGACTACGGGGTCAGGGGTGCCAAGCGCATCCTCCCTGGTGAAGACACTGACGAAATAACTGTTGAGTTCGGCGACGATGTCGGCATCCGAAGTTGCCTACATACCTTGGGTTGTCCTGATTGGTCCGATGGAGCTTCTGGTGGGCTTCCTGCTATTGACATAAGCGAAGAACTCCTTAGGGTTGCCCTTACAGGCCAATGCAACCCTGTGTTCCTCCGCTACTTTAGCTTGCCGCACCATTCTTTTGACCAATCTCCGTTGGTCTGTGAGAAGTCTCTCAGTTTCCGGTGAAGAGTGAGTCTTGAATGAGACGTAGAGTCGTTTCCTTCTCTTTATCTCTCTGCCAAGCTCGTTATGGAACCATTTAGGACGAACCTTCATGGAACCACCTACCCTTTTCCTAGGTATGCATCGGTCCTGGATCGAGATGTAGTTTGCCTTAAAGCCCCGCCACATCTGATCAGGTGAAGCTGGAAATTGAGGACGTAATGCCTGCAGATCACGAGTGAAACTGTTGTAATCAGCTCTTCTCAGATTTAGCATATTTCTATGAGAGATCTTCTCTTGTTCCACTTTGACTCCCACTCTAAAAGAAACGGCATTATGGTCACTGGTACCCAGATATTCACCAACCGAGACCTGAGAAACCAGATCTTCGTCGGTAGTGAATATGAGGTCCAGTGCATTTTCGCCTCTAGTGGGAGTTCTTACCATCTGGGAGAGGAAGTTGTCGTTCGAAAATTCGATCAACCTACCTCCTTCTCCATCTGAGACTCTTGTGCTCCAATCCACTCTGCAGTTGAAATCTCCCAACACAATGGCCGTTTCATCCTGCAGAAGGTTAGTGAGAGCAGCGTAGAGATCTCGGTCGTGGTCTCTCGTCTGGTGGGGTGGTCTGTAGAGCAGGTAAAGGTTGAGTGTGACTTCCGCTCGGACCTCTATCCCTAGTAACTCATACGGTGAGTCGATGGGTATGAGGGCCGCGTCAATGTGACAGCGAACATAGATCATCACTCCTCCACCTGCTCTGTTGCCACGATCCCTGTGGAACATTTTATACCCGGGCAGGTGATACTCTCCTTCAAAATCTCGTTTCTCAGTGTCCAGCCAGGACACTGAGCCAGAGTCATCAGGGTCCGGGGTCGGCTCAGGGGGATCTGGGGTGGGATCAGGGTGATGTGGGGTGATGGGGATGTGGGGTGGGGTCATGGGGATGTGGGGTGGGGTCATGGGGATGTGGGGTGGGGTCATGGGGATGTGGGGTGGGGTCATGGGGATGTGGGGTGGGCTCATGGGGATGTGGGGTGGGGTCAGGGGGATCTGGGGTGGGGTCAAGGGAATCTGGGGTGGGGTCAAGGGAATCTGGGGTGGGGTCAGGGGAATCTGGGAAAGAGGGGTCAGATTGCCTGGATCGTTTCTTCAAAACGCCCTCAGGGCTTACTGTCTGGCTGCGCGCTCTTTTGGCATTACCTGGCACAGATTCCTCACATCTGAAGGTGGGGCCATCTCCAGTGCCAGCTGTAGAGGTTGAAGGAGCCGTTTCTGCTTGCAGTTCCTCCTGTCGAGGCTGTGCTGCACATGCCTTCGCCGATCTCCTGCCGCGTCCTCTCTTTCTCTTCTTATGATTAAGGTCCTCCTTCTGTGGTTTGTGAGGCTTGAACAGCTTCACAGCCAGCTGTTCGGCAAATAAATTGCTGCCTCGTCCACTGAAGTGTATCCCGTCCTTCCAGTAGAGATCATCTCTTCCGAAAAAGAGATGCCAGAGGTCAACATACTTGAGGCTGTAGGTCCGACATAGGTTACTCAGTCGACCATTTATCGCCTGAGCTCTACCATAATGCTCATTAGTGGCTTTCCTCCTAGGCAAAAGCCCCACAACGATACCTCTGTTGACCTTGGACTTAACTGCACTGAGTAGCCTATTAAAGTCCTTGACTATATTTTCAATAGGACCACTTTTCCGTGAATTCAGGAACAGGTCATTTCCTCCGACTGAGACAATCAGAGTACTGTTTCTGTCTATGTTCAGTTTTTGGATCTCCTGGACGATCCTGCCTATCTTGGCACCAGGGAAACACAGTACTCTGTTCTCGCGACGAAGCTGCTTGTAGCGTAGGCCGGTTTGCCTCCCTACGAGGGAGTCACCCACCAGGAGGTTCACGGTTTCCCTCTCTGGTGAGAGTGAGTAGAATAGTATGGAGAGAGTGAGTAGTATAGTATGGAGAGAGTGAGTACTATAGTATGGAGAGAGTGAGTAGTATAGTATGGAGAGAGTGAGTAGTATA
Source organism: Caprella mutica (assembly GCA_947561585.1). NCBI lineage: Eukaryota > Metazoa > Arthropoda > Malacostraca > Amphipoda > Caprellidae > Caprella > Caprella mutica. The sequence goes on from CANNZV010003490.1 coordinate 19,799, forward strand.
GTATGAAGAGAGTGAGTAGTATAGTATGGAGAGAGTGAGTAGTATAGTATGGAGAGTGAGTAAAGTATGGAGAGAGTGAGTAGTATAGTATGGAGAGTGAGTATCTGGCTAATTCGTTCCTCCTTCCCCAGTCCATTTGACTTACTGGTTGTAACTCTTCCCTTTCACTAACTCTCTCCCCATTCCCTTTCACTAACTCTCTCCCCATTCCCTTTCACTAACTCTCTCCCCATTCCCTTTCACTAACTCTCTCCCCATTCCCTTTCACTAACTCTCTCTCCATTCCCTTTCACTAACTCTCTCTCCATTCCCTTTCACTAACTCTCTCCCCATTCCCTTTCACTAATTCTCTCCCCATTCCCTTTCACTAACTCTCTCCCATTCCTCAGGCTGCTGGTCAGAAGACTCCCACGACAGGCCCTCTTTCCCAGACATCCTGTGTCTGCTGGAGGAGATCACTCGGTCTAACTTCACGCAGACTCCTCACGATAGCTTCAAGACCATGCAGGGGCACTGGCAGATGGAGATAGAGGAGAAAGTGTCGGAGATAAAGACTAAAGAAACGGTAAATAGCTTCTCAAAACAAATAAGCAGTCGCACAGTTCAGAATAGTTTTTCTCTGGTTAATTTATATGTTGACAAAACAATGAAAATTGTCAAATTAAGTTACTAACTGTAAGTCATTTTAATTCTATTCAACTTTAATGTGAGTTTAAAACAGTCACTGTAACTTTTGATGTTTTTTTTCAGGACCTGCAGTGCAGGGAAGAGGTCGTGAGGAGACAGTTCCTGCAGCAGAAGCAGAAAGAGGAGTCCCTCAAGAGAAGGGAGGAGCAGCTCAAGTGCAGGGAGATAGAGTTGTTAGAGAGGGAAATGAAGATGATATTGCACAACCCTGAGGGCAAAGCTACCCAAGGTGACACATATATTCAATGGTTAATGCAGTCAGTTACGTGCTATAGCAGTTATAGCTATGTAGCTAGTAGCTACATTTTCTGATAGCTGATGCTATAGCTGGGTTTAGTTGTATAGGTTTAGTTTAGTTCGTGGCTTAGTTATTTTAGAGATAGCCAAATAACTCTTTACATCACTGAATAATCTTTATGAAAAATGTGTGTCTATTCGTTCATTTCTTTTATTCAGTTTTCTCATCCCAATGTTCTACTGTTTCTCTCCAGGGAAAAAACCCACTCCTAAAAAGCGCAAAGGGAAGTTCCGGAGCAAACTCTTACCAGGGCGTTCAAAGACTCCCCAGGGGCACCACATATCGTCACCTTCAGGTAACACCCTCTGCCAGCACTCTAGTAGCTATAACAGTTGTAGACTTTATTTGCCCTAATTCTCTTAACAATAAGGGTATTACTGACAAAAACTGGCAACTGTTCGGGTCTACCTTTCATCTTTTGATAACAGTCCTCCATCTAATAGTTTATTATATTCCATCCATATAATACCCCCTCTAGTAGTTTATTATATTCCATCCATATAATACCCATCTAATAGTTTATTATATTCCATCTATATAATACACCCTCTAATAGTTTATTATATTCCATCTATATAATACCCCCTCTAATAGTTTATTATATTCCATCCATATAATACCCCATCTAATAGTTAGCTACTACCTTTTTATCTCTGCATCATATCAGTGTAGCCTTGACTATCTATTGGTGTCACATCTTACGCAAACACAATTATTGTTAGTTAGCAATGGTTAGTCTCGTGTACATCATTGCTATCAAACTTGTACTAAAAGAAGAACTTATTTAATTTACCAGTATATCAATGTGTATTTACAATCAGATCATTCGAAAGCTATCACAGTTTCTACTGACGTGCTTCCACAACGATATTGAATGTTCTTGATGATATATCTCTTGCATCAGTAGACTGAAGTGTGTCAAGCTATATATTATATCTCTTTACAAGATGTGTAACAATAGATACCTAATTAAAAGAGATTTAGATAGATATTGCTATTGAAAATATGGCTGTAGTGATAAGATATCTATCTACTAGCTAATATCAAACAGTTTTTCTCATCATATTATATGCTTGGCATCATGATTGAATACTTATTATAAAGTTAAATTTATTTATATAATTCTGAAACAGCTACAGTAGAGACAGTATTCATGTTACTGAATTAACTGCTAGTGAGACGGTATTAATGTTATTGAATTAGTAGATATTAATTTTCCATATCATGGATGAAAATTGCATCTTGTATTATCCATGCTTCGCTTGCTTGGAGTTGCTTTTTGTGGTTCATTGCAATTCACTGTTGTAAATTGTTACTAGCTCTGGTAACTCGTAGAACCAATTCGTAACTCAGTTTTCTAAAGTGTTACCAGGTAGAGTAAATTTTTCAATGAAAGCAAAAACTGGTAATGGTCATTGCAGGCTGTTTTCTGCAGGCTGTTCAGAAAATTCACTAGCTATCGGAAATTTTGATCTCTAACTTTCGGTCTCGGTTCATGATTTTGTTAGCTAAAAACAATAATAGAATAGTTGAAATTTTGAATACTAAAATGTGTATTGTATGTATTATTAAAAGCAGATAACATCATTAACCGTTGAAAAATGACGCATAACATTAGTAATTTCGACTAGTTATGACTTATGTCTTTTATTTAACATGAGATTTGAGATTGACAATTCGTCCACTGAATTTTTGGTCTGAGGTATGAAATAAAAGAGGATCAGTTAGATGTATTGGGGGCGTACACCTCCTCCCAACCCCCTTGCCATGTCATTAACAATCATGAAGTATGCAGTAGCTACAACAAACTAGCAGATGCAACAAACTAGGCACCTACTTAAGGGCCATTTATGTTAAGAGTTTCAAAATAAAATTCATTAATATAGTAGTTTGATAAACTCAAAGATGACAAAATGAAGATTACTTCCAAACTCTCAAAATTAAGAGCAAGGTGAGACAAGCGGTTTTTGCCCACTGGCGGTCAGGCCGCATTTACCATGTCACACGGGCGGCTGCTAATTAGTTCAAGACTTGCCGTTGCAGCCATGTCTTCCCTCTACTGTGGTTCAGAAAGCACTGGCGACCGCTGCAGGTAAACCTCTCGTCCGGCATAGCAAGGTAGGCCGGCCGTGGCGGTTTCAAGTGGGGATATGCGTCTCACCCGCCGATGTCTGGCGGGTAGACTGCCCGTGTGACATCAGCCAGCGTTTTACATAAGAATTTACATAAACTCTTTCAAAAGCAGTTCTGCGGCGGCTGACTCGCTTTGCACCCGCGGCAGCCAACCCGCTTGTCTGACAGGGTCTTTATGGCCATAATGCAGCTAGTTTTTTTTTTTCCAATAGTTTGTTGTACTGCATACTCCATGATCAGGGGGTTCGGAATAAAAAAATAAAATGTTGGTATTGATGCTATACCGATCATAAATGAACCTTAGACAGGTATGCTTGATTCCGTTGGCTGAGTATTTTTCATTCTGAGACTGAATTTTTCAGAGTGAAATATTTTGCCACCATTACTGGCACACCTCTGCTGTTAGCTAATTATTGACAGTGTTTTTCTTCTTCTCTCGCTATCCTCAGACTTCAGACACAATGTGCGACTGCAGCCCACCACCCCCCTCTCCCACACCACCCCTCTCCCCCACACTGCTCCACAGACAACCACCTCCCCCCTCCACCACCCCTCCACTTCCTCCACTCCTCCCTCTTCCCCCACCACTCCGAGACTGAAGGCTGTTGCATGTAAGTTTCTCTTTTATCATTGAGGTTACACTAGTCTATTTAGTTACTCTTCATTAACTATTTTAAAGCTATTCAAATTATATCTCTCTAATTATTTTTATATTTGATTATTTTGATGTAGAATTTGATTTCCGTATAATTTTCCTATCTAATTTTCTTTTGATTATTTTCACTAGCATTTGATGGGCAGTTCGGTCTCTAAAGGGCAGCGTAATGTGGTCAGGAGGTGGTACACTCTTGTTGGTAACCTCTTGGTATGACTAACACTCTTACTGTAACTAACACTCTTAGTGTGACTAACACTCTTAGTGTGACTAACACTCTTACTGTGACTAACACTCTTACTGTGACTAACACTCATACTGTGACTAACACTCATACTGTGACTAACACTCTTACTGTGACTAACACTCTTAGTGTGACTAACACTCTTGGCAATGTGACTAACACTCTTGGCAATGTGACTAACTCTCTTGGCAATGTGACTAACTCTCTTGGCAATGTGACTAACACTCTTGGCAATGTGACTAACACTCTTGGCAATGTGACTAACACTCTTGGCAATGTGACTAACACTCTTGGCAATGTGACTAACACTCTTGGCAATGTGACTAACACTTTAACAATATGGTGCTATTTTTTTCTGAAATTTATTTTTGTTCATTAAATTAAGTTAATTTTATCTTTCAAACTTTTTTCACATTGATGTACACTGTACAGAGTTTACCATTGAAGTATTACACATCTTAAACTGTCATAACTTCCTTAGTTTCTGGTGGTTTTAAAACAATCTTAGGTTTCTATTTCACTTGATATACAGTAGCTAGCTATATTAGCTATATATCAGTTTTGCTGCCTTTGTCTCAGTTGACTAAATTTACACGGTCTGGAATGAAACAATAGACCTATGCAACATTTCTAAATTTACTTGAACAAATATTTGGCAATTTTGTTGTTGTTGTTGTTTAGCCCCCTCCCCCCGACCCACCCCGAAGCCACCCGAGACACGTGTGGGGGGTATGGGCCTATGAGAACCCGATATCCCTCAGGAAGGCAATGACTTCCTGAGGGCGGGTCCATAGGTGCTCCAGTGAGTGTGTGTTGTGTGTGGTCAGATGTTGTTGTAGTGTTGGACATTGTGTGAGAATATGGGAGATTGGAGCAGTACTCACACAGATCCGAGTGCGCCCTCCCAATTCTGTGCTTGCAAGAAGGGAGAGAAGGGTGATGTCCACATCAGAGACGTGAAAGGGTTACCCTGTCACGACGTGAGAGGTGAACCTCACTGGAGTCAATAGGAGGAGGCCTAACTCCTAGAAGGGAGTTAGGTGGGAAGGAGGAAATAGCTCTGTCTGTGAGTGTGGTGTGTATATGTTTTTGTAGTGAAGTGTTGGGTGTCTGGGAGTGTGTTAAAGATGTTTCTGTAGTGTGTGGCTGGTGTAAGGTGAATGTTTCGTGGAGTCCCTCGCTCAATTTGCATGTAGTGTAATGGATGAGAGGGGGCTTAGTATGGAGGTGTAGAAGTGTGTACCCCTCATATCCATCTGTGTAGCGAGTGGAAGGACTCGTGTTTCCTCGTGGAGGTGTGTTGTGGGTGTTGTTTGTGAGCTGCAGGTGGCAATCCGGAGTGCAGTGTTTTGTGTACGCTGGAGTTTGTGTAGGTGTGTGCTGGCTGTGTCAGGTGACCAAACTGTGTGCGCATATGTGAGGATGGGTCTAATGAACTGTTTGTATAGTGTTGTTGTGTCTTCCTTGGAGTGTCCGTAAGTAGTGTGAGTGAGGGCGCGCATGACGTTCTGTCTGTTTTTGGCTCTGTTGTTGGTGTCATTAATGTGGTGTTTAAACGTCATGCCGTGGTCAAGTGTGACTTCAAGGATTTTAGGCGTGTTGTTAATGGGAAGGGGAGTGTTGTTAAGTGTTATGTTTGGGTGGGTATTGTATTCACTGTTATGTGGGGAGATGAGTGTGAGGGAGGATTTGTTTGCGGAGACCTTTAATCTGTTTGTTTCTAGCCAGTTTTCTAGTGAGTAGATGTATGTTTGTAAATTGTTGGCTGTGGTCTCGTGTTTGTGGTGTTACGACATGATGGTGACATCATCCGCATATGTAAGGGTGTGTACCGAGGTGTTTGTTGGCGTGGGGAGGTTGTGGAGATATAAATTGAAAAGAGTAGGTGAGAGAACGGAGCCCTGCGGTACTCCGTCAGTGTAGTGTCGTGTTCTGGAGGACTTGCCGTTGTATAGTGTTTTGCTAGAGCGGCCTGAAAGGTAATTGGAAAGCCATTTTTTAAACGAGTCTGGATGTGTGTGTTGAGTATTTTGTTAATGAGTAGGTGTCGTGGAACTGTATCGAAGGCTTTACTTATGTCAAGGGCAACTATAAGTGTCCTACTTGCAGGTTTGTTTGAGTTCAAGCCTTCGAGTGTTGTTTGTGTGAGGTGGGTAAGGAGAGTAGATGTGGAGTGTTCGGATCTGAAGCCGTGTTGTGAGGGGGATAGTGGGATGTGTGGTGTTTTGTTGTTGAGTACCAGCCTCTCGAGTATTTTGGAGGGGGTAGAGAGTAAGGAAATAGGTCTAAATGAGGCTGGATCTGTGGGGGGTTTGTTGGGCTTCAGAATCGGGATGATCTTGGCTTGTTTCCATGTGCTGGGTATACTATTGTTCTGCTGAACTGAGTAGTTGAAGATTTCTGTGAAGACCCTGATGGCGTGTGGTCCTAGATGTTTTAGATGTTTGTTGGATATTCCATCATGGCCTGGCAGATTTTGTTGTTCAACTCACTGATATCCCTGGGTAGAGTTTGATAAAGTTCACACTTGATGAATTCCCCTAGAAATAAATGCAACTTAATTTCTGTCGCCATTTGAACCTCTGCCAATTCACCTGAATGGAATTATTCATTCACCACTGTTTGACAGTTCATGACCAATAAGGCAGGGTCCCAGGGCTCCATCTTCCATGAAGAAAATGTTCTGAATTGTCCAAAAATCGAAAAACAGGCCAAAAGTTAGACTGGAGCTAATTGAGAAAATGACCGCCATTTACATTTGTATCACAATGAAAACAGGGCCGAAAAGTCCCCCATTCTATATGGTCGCCTACACGGTTGTTCGAAGTGGTATGATTCCATCAGTAAACAATAGGAGTTGAGGGAAATCCTGTGAAAGCATAATATTGTCTTATCTTTTTTATCAGCAAGTGCTAATTTTGCTGCATAGTCGTCTGTCTCAATTTCTTGAACAAATAGCATAAATGCGTTTATAATAAAAAAATCCTACATTTTGTGATTGTTTCAAAGCCAACCAGAATCAAATCGAGTCCATAATAAGGAAGTTATTAAAGTTTCGAATGGAGAACACTACAATGATACACCCTGTGTAATTGCTAAAAATGGTATTGTTACCATTAATCTGTTGTTAGTGTTTATTAATATTTTCTGATGAGATATTGGATATTAAAAAAAAAAACTTCTGATATATTTTGTTATTTTCTAACACTAATAGGCTTGACATATAGCCATGATATGACTGTAATACCATCAAATATTTCTAGTTCACTAACCAATTATTAGTTCTTTCTAGTGCTTTCTCTTTATTATTTGAATGTTTTATCTGTTTTCTTCAGTTTTGTGTGGAAGATAATGAAGAGTTATTTCATGTACATATTTTTTCAGTATATTTAGGGATGCACTGACTGGTGGTATGCCGGTAACTAGAACTGACTAGTGGTATGCCTGGTAACTTGCAAAACATATTACAAAAAGTCCTCCAGAACACGTCACTACACGGAGGGTGTACCACAGGGCTCCGTACTCTCACCCACAATATTCAAGCTATAGCTACCTTCACAACTTAGCCACACCATCACACAACATGATACACACATATTCTTATTTTCCTTTCCTTTCGAAATTTATAGACGCCAAAATCTTTCTAGTTGCATTCGACACTGCGGCATGACATTCAAACACCTCATCACTGATAACAACAATAGAGGAAAGCGAGAACTCCAATGAAGATATAACAATCTACAAACAGTAGCTACGTTAGAACAATCCTCACCTACGCCCTCACAGCCTGCACACCTGACTTCTTCTACAGCCACCTATAGACAAAAAAAAGACTCTGCACTCCTCATTGCCACAAATTGTACACACAGAAGCTCGTGTCCTCACTCATGGACATGATAGAAAGCTATTTTTCACTTAAACATTAGGCCCCTCACACGCTCCAAACTACATGCAAAAAGAACGAAAGACACCACATAACCTACACACTACATTTACGCTGAGAGCTCTGGTTTCTTCTCCCCATGACGGGCTCCTTGGGGCTAGACCTCCGGACGTAGACCCAAGTGGTTAGGGTCAAGCTATTCTGTCTTGAGATGTGACCATCACACTTACTTACATTTCACGTCTAGGTTCTGTCACGGGTCTGTCTGCCACATCCTCCCATAATGTCCCTCCCTACAGATACTCAGGACTACACACAACATTCACTAACTGGAGCACTTCATGACCTATCTTTAGGCAGTTAATCCTGAGTGTTTCGGGTTTCTTTTTAGCCGACAAAATGTCTCACGGTGATAACACTCGGGGTGCCCCTTCATCCCGAAGGATGACTTTGGGGAGGCTAATAAACAACAATTAGAACTGATTGGTTGTATGGTGGTTAACTGTAATTACCATCTGACAATTTGAGCTGTAGCTACGGGTGCTATGTTACCCAGAATTTTTTTGACATTTCTAAACTGTTGTAATTTGGGTGTGTTTTATTAGTATCAGTTACATACTGAAAAGTTAGCTCTTATTTCATCTTCTTTGACTGCATGATTTTAAATGCAGTCTCTTTCTTATTTGACTTAAACTTTGAAGTCTCTTTTATCTAACTTATTAGCTATATAACAAAGTATAAATCATTGTTTGAAGTTCAATTGAGTAGCTTGTAAATGTTTCACAATTTCTTCACAATAAAATCAGTAGCTTTATATGATAATAGATTGCAGTAGATAAAATTGCTAGAAAATGGAAATAGCATAGCTACTTATGTTTACAAGTGATTAGATGGCTTATTTACCAGGTGTACCTATTTACCAGGTGTAGCTACCTATGTACCAGGTGTAGCTACTTACCAGTGACTCAGTGTATCCCTGTTTTAGTTAGTAAAAGCTGCTAGTATTAAAAGAATAGTTTTTAAAGTTGCCAACAATGTACTTAATCGCTTTAACTGTGTATAAAGACAACTCTTGGTGACTGTGTGTTTCTAATGTCCCAAATAACTATTGACTAATTGGCTTATAAACCTCTGTGTCTTAACCAACTGTCTAAGTGTCTTGTATGAACTGTTTCTCCACTACTTAGTTTGCCCGCTAGTCTATCTAGCCTGCCAGCATAGACTGCTGTGTAATTGTGTTGATAGGTCTGACAGTAAGTACCTACCCTTGCTTCTTTTACCACACTAGTACAAGTGAGGGGTTTGGTCTGTGTGAAGTCATGCCACTCCTATCAAATTGTAATGATGTGCTCAGTAGTGGCTATACTTTTAACAAGTAGCTACTAACTAATGAGTGTGTGAAGATTTACTTCAATTAACCTGATTTAAAGTTGTGTCTTGGTGAATGAATACTGCTATCACACAGACAAAGCGCCTCATTTGATATAGACTCTAGGGCTAGTACACAACAGTGCTATTTATTCTTACTCGCCTGTTAACTGACTCGAACAGTGACTACTGCAAGAATATCTATCGGTGAAACTTTCATCTTCATTTCTTACCATCTTCACAATCTTTATAAAGTCAATTACTGTTCTTTGGTGTACTGACCCTAATGATAACACTGTCAATAGTTGCACCACTAGTGTATCCTATTCTAAGGATAGAATATATCACTTGTGTAGTCCATAATGAGTGTGCTAGAAGAGTTATCTAGATAATAATTCACCTCTGCCTTACGCATGAAATGGGCCATTGAGTTACACTTTCTTCTTATCGTTAAAATAAGAAATAAATAGACTAGTCGCCAATAAAGTAGCCACTAGCAAGATCTACAGGGTGGTTCAGCCAAGTGTGGATAAAAAAGTTATACCTTTTCAGTCTATAAAGGCCAATAAAAATCTTCCAAGCCAAATGCACAGTTTCTACAACAATTTCCACACAATATTTGGTCATTTTTTACTTCAGTACAACACACTTGAATTGGAAATAGCGCAGTTTTCTGCTCCAAAATGTACCGAGTGGACCCCCATTCAAGTGTGGTTGTCTGAAACAAAAATTCATTCATCTTTAGTTTGATTTTTGATATTTTCATGTAACTGAAAAGCCTAAACTTCTAACTGTCTACACTTAGCTGTGCCATCCTGAATTTTATTAGTTAAATAAAAGTATTGAATAGATTAATCTTTTGCGTGGATTAATTTTATTGCAGTTTGATAATATTAGTTAAATACAAAGCTTATATGTATATACTACAGTTTGTGTATGTAAATAAATATATGAATGCTTTTATTTGAGCATCTTGTAATTTACTGTCTGTACATCACCATGTTTGGTGTGACTTCACTGTGTACTAACTGATGTCATACCATAGCAGTGATGATATCACGTACCTGACTGTGATGTAGTTTCCAAAGTATACCAGTATCACTAACACTCATCACCACTTTGCTATTCTACAGTAGGAGAAAGACTTGGAACACTCAATTTAATTCACAGTTCTCGGAAAGTGGGTGTTAAAAATGACACCTCTTATGTTTAGTGCTTTAATGATGTAGTGAAATTTAATTGCTTTTTAAAATTGGAATTTTCGTATCCTTTAGGGATTAACCTGTTGAATAATTCACATAAGTAACAGAGATATAACTTAACTTGAACCAGTCAGGGCAAGAAGGATTTATTCCTGGGATATTAAGGGTAAGAAAGATTGATTCCTTGGTTATTCCCTTAATATGCCAGCAATGAATCTTACTTGTCAGGGAGGCTTGTTAAGGTTGACAGACATTTCGTCGACGAATTTTCGTAAAGGATATATTAACACTCCAATATACTGTAAAGGGGGCGTGGGGGTAATCCGAACCTCCTTGTCAGGTCTCAGGTCATCAAACAATCATGAAGTGATCAGTACAACAAACTACATAACGGCCATTAACGTTTAGAGTTTCATAATATTCTTCTATATGTTTATATTCATTTATATGTTAAATAATCTTATTTATGTTAATATCCCGATAAGAAAATTCGTCAACGAAATATCTCATCGACGAAACGTCTGCACACCGTTGTTAATGCCCACTTACCGAGTACTGAGAGTGTTTGAGTACGGCAGATTGCCCTGTACCTTCCAAACCAGTGTGTTTTTGTTTTCTTGCATGGACTGTACCTACCTCTACTTTGAATGAATATTTTTCACTTTGGTGTGTTTTTAATTACTTTATGTTAATTATCAGTTACCGGTTGCTATCAATTTATCAGACAAAATGTCTAATGTAATTAATGTGATATTAAAGTGCATTCCTTGTGTAAATAAAATATATATATGCATATATACAATGTTTAACATTGACATATTTAAATGCTTGAGTTTCTCATTCGGTGATTGGTAATTAGGGCTAAAGTTTTTAGGGAATATAAACAGTATGTTTAATTTCTAGATAATTGTTACATATCAATTCATGAAATTATCATTACATATCTGCACTGTCTTACTAAATTTAGACTAGTGACTAAGCTAAAGTAGACTAGTGTCTAGTATACTTTAAACTAGTCACTAGTCTGACCGCACATGTTCGTAACTATCCCCCCCCCTTACAGTACCCCCCAATGGGGTGAAGGGCAAGACATGGGGGCCTAGCACAGGCCAGTGCAAGGAGAGAAGTCACCTGCTGCAGCCATCCTCCCCCTACTCCCCCTTCACTGGAGGAAACAAGGAGGGGCGGGGGAGGAGGTGGAACAAGAGTGCACCCAACCTCAAGAGAGAGCCTTATAGTGGTAAGAAAGCTGTCCCCTTAAGTGGCGTTTACACGAGCACACAAGTGTGCCACTGGTGTGTGCCCATATCGCTTCTCGAACACATGGTGTGGCACTGTTTTCCAGTAAAGTGTTCACACGTATACTTTGTGCCCGCACTGCTTAGTGTCACTCACTTGCCTGCGGTTCAGTTCCGTTACGCGTTAGTGACTAATATCCTATCGTAGATGTTATAAATATTGTTTATAGATTTGCTTCTATAATATATTACTTAGGCAATAGAGTAAACCTCCTGAGTTATGAAGCACTCGAGTATAAATGAAGGAGGGGCATTCCAGGAGAAGTGGACCAAGGGTTAACACCACATCCCCTCAGATTTACATGAAAGTTCTTGTGCCCAAAAAACTCTATAGTGAGAATCTCAGCTCTCTAGCTCTTATAGGTCAAAAGTTATGAACTTGTGAACTTTGGAAAAAAAGGGCAAAAAGCCTTGACATCACCATTTTTGAAAGGTCATAACTTTCTTATTATTAGACCTAGAACAAAAAGTTTAGTAGGTTTTTCGTTCATAATGAGCTAGGCAATCTTTCTAGGTGTACAAAATTTTATTATTTTAATTTTTGAATGAAAAAGGGCACTTACCCTCTCTGATCTTGACCTTTACCCTCAAAGGCCCCACCTGACAAAAAAATTATTTGGACGAAAAATGTAGATTAAAATCTCAAGATGAGATACACTCGTGTATCTCAAGACTAGAGACAGTTCTGATATAGCTACTCCTAATATATTTGAATAAATGCTCATAATATTAGTATCTTACCATTTAGCATTTATCACTCGTTTTTGTCTAATCATATGTAATTATGTGAAAAAGTTAGTCCTAAAAAAACAGCTTCCAAAGCTCTTTTCTCCTCAACTGACTGTTTGTTTTCCCCACAGGAGGTACACTGCCCCCTGTTCCCACCCTCTACTCCTCCAAATCCCCCAAAGGGGACACCAGCCCCTTCTCCCCCGTCCACTTGCTGGTGTACAACATGTCTGCCATGCTAGCCTCTGTCGCATCGGGGTATGACGTCAGACTGTCAAACGTCACTGCCGTGCACCCCAAACTACTACCACAAATGAGGTGAGTAGTGAGTCACTGCGTGGAGAGTAGTGAGTCACTGTGTGGAGAGTAGTGAGTCACTGTGTGGAGAGTAGTGAGTCACTGTGTGGAGAGTAGTGAGTCACTGTGTGGAGAGTAGTGAGTCACTGTGTGGAGAGTAGTGAGTCACTGTGTGGAGAGTAGTGAGTCACTGTGTGGAGAGTAGTGAGTCATTGTGTGGAGAGTAGTGAGTCACTGTGTGGAGAGTAGTGAGTCACTGTGTGGAGAGTAGTGAGTCACTGTGTGGAGAGTAGTGAGTCATTGTGTGGAGAGTAGTGAATCACTGTGTGGAGAGTAGTGAGTCACTGTGTGGAGAGTAGTGAGTCACTGTGTGGAGAGTAGTGAGTCACTGTGTGGAGAGTAGTGAGTCACTGCGTGGAGAGTAGTGAGTCATTGCGTGGAGAGTAGTGAGTCATTGCGTGGAGAGTAGCGAGTCATTGCGTGGAGAGTAGCGAGTCGCTGTGTGGAGAGTAGTGAGTCACTGTGTGGAGAGTAGTGAGTCACTGTGTGGAGAGTAGTGAGTCACTGCGTGGAGAGTAGTGTGTCATTGTGTGGAGAGTAGTGAGTCACTGTGTGGAGAGTAGTGAGTCATTGTGTGGAGAGTAGTGAGTCACTGTGTGGAGAGTAGTGAGTCATTGTTTGGAGAGTAGTGAGTCACTGCGTGGAGAGTAGTGAGTCACTGCGTGGAGAGTAGTGAGTCACTGCGTGGAGAGTAGTGAGTCACTGCGTGGAGAGTAGTGAGTCACTGCGTGGAGAGTAGTGAGTCACTGCGTGGAGAGTAGTGAGTCACTGCGTGGAGAGTAGTGAGTCGCTGTGTGGAGAGTAGTGAGTCGCTGTGTGGAGAGTAGTGAGTCACTGTGTGGAGAGTAGTGAGTCACTGTGTGGAGAGTAGTGAGTCACTGTGTGGAGAGTAGTGAGTCACTGTGTGGAGAGTAGTGAGTCACTGTGTGGAGAGTAGTGAGTCACTGTGTGGAGAGTAGTGAGTCACTGTGTGGAGAGTAGTGAGTCACTGTGTGGAGAGTAGTGAGTCATTGTGTGGAGAGTAGTGAGTCATTGTGTGGAGAGTAGTGAGTCATTGTGTGGAGAGTAGTGAGTCATTGTGTGGAGAGTAGTGAGTCATTGTGTGGAGAGTAGTGAGTCATTGTGTGGAGAGTAGTGAGTCATTGTGTGGAGAGTAGTGAGTCATTGTGTGGAGAGTAGTGAGTCGCTGTGTGGAGAGTAGTGAGTCGCTGTGTGGAGAGTAGTGAGTCGCTGTGTGGAGAGTAGTGAGTCGCTGTGTGGAGAGTAGTGAGTCGCTGTGTGGAGAGTAGTGAGTCGCTGTGTGGAGAGTAGTGAGTCGCTGTGTGGAGAGTAGTGAGTCGCTGTGTGGAGAGTAGTGAGTCGCTGTGTGGAGAGTAGTGAGTCGCTGTGTGGAGAGTAGTGAGTCGCTGTGTGGAGAGTAGTGAGTCGCTGTGTGGAGAGTAGTGAGTCGCTGTGTGGAGAGTAGTGAGTCGCTGTGTGGAGAGTAGTGAGTCGCTGTGTGGAGAGTAGTGAGTCGCTGTGTGGAGAGTAGTGAGTCGCTGTGTGGAGAGTAGTGAGTCGCTGTGTGGAGAGTAGTGAGTCGCTGTGTGGAGAGTAGTGAGTCGCTGTGTGGAGAGTAGTGAGTCGCTGTGTGGAGAGTAGTGAGTCGCTGTGTGGAGAGTAGTGAGTCGCTGTGTGGAGAGTAGTGAGTCGCTGTGTGGAGAGTAGTGAGTCGCTGTGTGGAGAGTAGTGAGTCGCTGTGTGGAGAGTAGTGAGTCGCTGTGTGGAGAGTAGTGAGTCGCTGTGTGGAGAGTAGTGAGTCGCTGTGTGGAGAGTAGTGAGTCGCTGTGTGGAGAGTAGTGAGTCGCTGTGTGGAGAGTAGTGAGTCGCTGTGTGGAGAGTAGTGAGTCGCTGTGTGGAGAGTAGTGAGTCGCTGTGTGGAGAGTAGTGAGTCGCTCACTATAGTAGGTTGGATACTGTCATCTTTCATGTTATTTGTCAGAAGATTAGAGTCTCAAGATGAAACATTTGGCTCATTTTTGGATTTTCTAACTGTTTATCAAGTAGCTACAGTTATTAGCTATGTGTATTTATTGTATGTAAAGTAGGGTTTCTCATATTGCCAACTTTTGCTTGTCCCGGGATTCCGGGACAAAATTCGTGTTCATCCCGGGATCAATTGAGTACAGTAAAACAGTACAGTTATTCATGTATATTATTTTCTGATTTTGAAGATTTTTTTATTGCTCCAACCATAAACGGCTCTGTGAATGACCTGTTGAGAACAAGTGAGGTGACGTATCTCCAATATATTTTTTTATTGAATGTAACATTTCTACAACAGAAGAAATAAAATTCACGCTTAAATGTTTTTAAGAACCGTTGTTCTAACCTAATACTGTAGCAATTCAAACTGTAGCGTCAAATTATCGTTTGAATTTACTTTAAATTTATTCTCGTTATGATTCCATTAAACTTAATAGAATGTAAATGAATATATGAAATATGAAATTTCTTCAATACTATTTTTTTTATCTGAATTCTGAACACCTCTCTTTCAAAGGGTTTGTTCATTTTCGATCCTATAACAAAATATATGTTCATATCTATTAACTTTTAAACTTCAAAAAATGGTTTTAAAATTAGATTATACCTATATATACATAAATTAACAATATATGGAGAGAATTCCACCAAGGAAATTTCACACCGGGAAAATTCCTAGAACCTATAATATTATCTTGGTATTAACTGCAGATGTGATTTTTATATTTATTTAAATTATTGTAGAGTTATAGTAACAATTTGATTCCAAAGAACTGTTATAGATATTCTACTCATTAATCATACTATTTGCTTAACTTAATTTAGTATTCGGAAATATCCTAATGTATTTGAAAGATTATAAATAACTATTTAATATATTTTTTGTAACCGATGTGAAGAGAAAAGGTTTCAAATTACCAGATTGATAAAAATTAGGGGTGCTTCGTGACATAGCTAACTATAATTTAGAATATTTCAATTCATGTCATTATCGTTCATTTCTATCTACAATTTACTAATTAATGTTAATAACTAATCAGGATGAATTTACCACTCTATGTATTTCGTGTATTTTGAAACAAAATAATGAAAAATAATTATATATTCATCCCGGGATTTCCCGGGACGGATCGATTTATCCTGGGATAAAAAAACGGGTGAATATTGACCGGGATAACCCTAATGTAAAGTGAGGTTCTGGGTAAATTGCTCGAAAAACAATTGATCGAATGATGAAATTGCTCGAATTATTAAACTTCTGTTTTCGAATTTGTAAAAGTCAGTTATTCATGAAGTGGAGTTGCACCTCACCATCTTTATTTCTTTTTAGTAAATGATAACTTTTTCAATTTTTCATAGATATTTTCTTATTTCTATTAATCATTGTAAAACTGATTTAAATCTTACTCTTCCTGTTTTTTTTTATTTTTACCTAGAGACCGTTTGTTTCATCTCGTCTGTAGCCTGTGAGTGGGTATCATGTGGTGAAGTAGTAGCTACTGTTCGTGTTGTTTTTATCATAAAACTCGAATTATTTTGTCGATAAATTTTCTACTAGCCCATATTTATGTGTTAACCTCAATAGGTGAAATAACTCAATGTTATGGCAGAGTAATTTTGTACATTTCGAAAGTAAAGTTTCAATTTATTTACGAAAACTATTCAGTTAATGGTTTTGTTGAATATTTGAAAACAGTTATAGTTGTGAGTGTAGTGTATGGTATCATGTGGCTTACTTGGGTATTTTTTGTTTTTTTGATCTTTTATGGTGTAGGCCAGTGTATCTTAAAGTATTTTTCTCGCGCACCCCTTGCTTTTCTCATGCACCCCCTGAGCATTATTTTGCATTGAAAGAGATTAAAAAGATACAATTAGAATTTATTTGGTTACTATGATTTGAGAATTAAATATGCAAATTGAAAAAGTAAGGAAAATGATTGCTATATTTACATAATGTAAAATTATTTTTTTAGGTAAGAAAATTAAAATCCATTAAAAATTAAAGAAAACCATATAATTTGTTATAATAATGCAGTATATTGCAACATAGCTCTAAAAATTTTAGAAAATGAACAGTTGTAAACTAATAAAGTGAAACTAATCAATTGCAGAGTAGCGACACTCTCATATAATCCTGACACAGAAAGAAAAATTCGGTATAGAAAGGTACAGTTTTTTTATTTACAATATGTTTATACAATGGAAGCTCCCTTATCGCAACATAACCTCATATCGCAACATTTTGAGGAAAATATACTTCTTGTATATTATGCATGATATTAATTGCAAGAACCGAACTTATGAACAACAGCCATTTCATGCACCCCCTGTAAACAATCCAGGCCCCAAAGGGGTGCCGCACACCCCCGTTTAAGAACCACTGGTGTAGGCCGTAGGGAGTGATGGCAGAAATTTCTATCTCTGAATGGTAAATGACCTCAACATAAATGACCGTTATGTAGCTACTTCATGACCGTTATGTAGCTACTTCATGACCGTTATGTAGCTACTTCATGACCGTTATGTAGCTACTTCATGACCGTTATGTAGCTACTTCATGACCGTTATGTAGCTACTTCATGACCGTTATGTAGCTACTTCATGACCGTTATGTAGCTACTTCATGACCGTTATGTAGCTACTTCATGACCGTTATGTAGCTACTTCTTGACCGTTATGTAGCTACTTCATGACCGTTATGTAGCTACTTCATGACCGTTATGTAGCTACTTCATGACCGTTATGTAGCTGCTTCATGATTGTTTAATGACCTCAGACCAAAAGTTCTGAGACTGAATTTTCCGTACTAAATAGTTAATAATGTTATCCGATTTTAATAAATACACTACACATTTTAGTATTGACAGTTTAATTTTTTTCTATTATTGATCTTTAATAAAATCATTATAAAATGAGACCAAATATAGTGTGAGCATTAAAACGTGAAGCTTCTTTCCTTTCTGATTTCTTCTTCCAGTCCCTTGTACTTAATTTTCTTTTGACATCAGCGATATGGCCTTTGGTTCTGAAGAAGACGTTAAATCTTACTAAATTAAATTTAGCACGACCTCTGTTATTCGAGCAATTGTGTAAGGAATTCCTATCAGAGTTCTACTGAAATGAGTTAAGTGATAATTGAAACAAGAGGTAACGGTCACCTCGCTTTATTAGGGACTCTGATGGAAGAAAAGAAAGTAATTAATAACAATTGTGTTAGCTACCGATTCTACCAAAATTTACGAAATTGAAATTTTAAACGACAAACCATTAGTTAAAAATAGTTAAATTGAATGTACCACCACTTAACTATTCACATCACTTATTTCCATTGTTATGAACCTTGCATTTTTAGTGTTAACACAATAGCTTCAAAAGTCTTCTAAATTTGAAAGTAAAGATTTAGCTCAGAACAGAGCTCTAGCTAGTTAAGTAATTTGTACCTTAGTACTTTGAGTTTTAGTGTGATCAGACCGAATGGCCAAGATCGATTTGAAGATTACTCCTTAGAGTTTAGGTTTTTAAAGATGTGTTAGGTTACAAAAACACATACACTAGAAAGGTAGTTTTAGATCAGCAAAAGTTAGGTGCTAATCAGTTGAGAGCTCGTTTGATACAGAGTAGCTAATTACTGGCTCTACTTTTAAGAAGTAGGCCTTATATTAAAAATAAAGTGATGTGAATGCCATCTGGTGGTATATAATTCCTATGATTAGGACTTATCATATATCTAATGATAATTATAATATTTTTATATGAAAAAATCTTAGTAATAAGCAAAAAAACCTAAATTAATATTTACAAATTATACATCCTAATTATTTTTATAATTGTTCATTCAAGCAATTTACTGGCTGTAGTTAAGGGAGGGTCTGTTTGTGTAATCTTTCACTGTACCTTTTTTCTCAGTGCTGAACCTCCAGAAGAAGATACAGAGGACAATTCCCTCAACCCCCTGATTGGCAACGCTTCCCCCCACCCCTGGTACACGGGACTACACAACACCTACCATGGCGCCACTGGGGCACCAAATAGACCATCTTTAGCAGCTGCAGCAATGATGCACAAACCCATAAGGTAGGCACTGGGTCATCGCAATAGGAAATTCATCGCATGGTAAATTCAAAACATGGTTAATTCATCTTACGGTGAATTAATTGCATGGTGTATTCATATGCCTAAATAAACTCTGCAAAAAATTGCGCCGACCTTACTTTATTTTTTGCTGGATTAGGGTAGCTTGTTTGTTCGAATCTGCGCTGTTAGTTTATTTTAAATGATTGGATTTTTATTAATAGAATGTCATATATTTTTCACATGTATATCATACAATTACTATAGAATATTTAATATGGGGGTAATTGCATTAATTTATAGTTATGTATATTTCTCTTTAATTTATACTTACATTATTTCTAAAATTACGTTTTTGTGTAGCTACTCTTAGTTTGAACAACAACATAACTGTGAATGCTACACCTCTTTGAAAATATGAACAGCAAAGCATATTTGCCTCAGTAAATGGGAACCAGGTTTTCTGATTATTTAAGAGCTATCGCTTACAATTTATCTTTTTAAAGGTAATTTAGATATCATATTATCTATTACAATGAATTTTTTTTTATTTAAACTGATGTAGCTAACAATGATTTCATATAGACAGGTAGCTAATCCTAATTTTCAAAATTATTAATCTCTTCAAATAATCAAAGTATCGGCATCAGTATCGGTGAAAATCTAGGTATCGGTATTGGCAGGGTATCGGTATCTGTGAAAGTCGAGGTATCTGTATGGGTGAAAAACTTCTGTATCGGTGAAAATCTTGGTATCGTCCCATCCCTACTAAAAGTTACCTCCTCTTCTATAGCATTTAACCACAAGTTAGCTTCCTCCTCATCTCAGGTTCACAGACTCTCCACAGCATCGCAAGGGAGAGGATGACTCTCAGAGTGACGTCACGAGACCTGATGACGTCACCAGAACATTTGGGGGAGAGCAGTACAAGTCCCTGAATCAGAATTACTCTCCTACTGACACTCCTGCCAAGAGAAATGAAGAACACACCGACAATGTGGAGGTATTAGTCAGTCCTTGTGATTGGAGTGAAATTAGTCAGTCCTTGTGATTGGAGTGAAATTAGTCAGTCCTTGTGAATGGAGTGAAATTAGTCAGTCCTTGTGAATGGAGTGAAATTAGTCAGTCCTTGTGAATGGAGTGAAATTAGTCAGTCCTTCTGAATGGAGTGAAATTATCTTAAGGAAAATCCCAGTACTCTGACACTAGACGTCAATATAGATTGTAGTTATTCCATTCTGACCTTTAGAAAATTCTGGTGAACTAACACCTACTTTCCAAGCACTGTGTGTGTTAGAGTACAACGACGTTCCTCTATACTTTCTCTCAGTTAACCTATTGCTAATTTCTTTATTCTTATTTCGTGTGCAAGAGGTCTGACGATCAGAATAGGGGTTAAAAATAATAATTGCTAATCTCCCTTTATTGTCCTGAAGCACTGGTCTCGGGACTCCGACCTAAAGCTTAAAGTAGCTCAACGTTGACCTTCTATTTGTTCTATTGTAGCATTTAGGTTTTTGTTTAGTTTGGCACTCTTTCTCTTCAGTTTTATTTTGTATCTTCCAGTTCTTTTTGTCTTGCTATATCAATGGGTAAGCAGACTGACTGTGTAGGTCTCTTATCCATGGGTAAGCAGACTGACTGTGTAGGTCTCTTATCAATGGATAAGCAGACTGACTGTGTAGGTCTCTTATCCATGAGTAAGCAGACTGACTGTGTAGGTCTCTTATCCATGAGTAAGCAGACTGACTGTGTAGGTCTCTTATCAATGGATAAGCAGACTGACTGTGTAGGTCTCTTATCAATGGATAAGCAGACTGACTGTGTAGGTCTCTTATCCATGAGTAAGCAGACTGACTGTGTAGGTCTCTTATCCATGGGTAAGCAGACTGACTGTGTAGGTCTCTTATCCATGGGTAAGCAGACTGACTGTGTAGGTCTCTTATCCATGGGTAAGCAGACTGACTGTGTAGGTCTCTTATCCATGGGTAAGCAGACTGACTGTGTAGGTCTCTTATCCATGGGTAAGCAGACTGACTGTGTAGGTCTTTATCCATGGGTAAGCAGACTGACTGTGTAGGTCTCTTATCCATGGGTAAGCAGACTGACTGTGTAGGTCTCTTATCCATGGGTAAGTAGACTGACTGTGTAGGTCTCTTATCCATGGGTAAGTAGACTGACTGTGTAGGTCTCTTATCCATGGGTAAGCAGACTGACTGTGTAGGTCTCTTATCCATGGTTAAGCAGACTGACTGTGTAGGTCTCTTATCCATGGGTAAGCAGACTGACTGTGTAGGTCTCTTATCCATGGGTAAGCAGACTGACTGTGTAGGTCTCTTACTCATGAGTGCCTATTCTTGCCATTCATGCGCTAGGTCGACAAGTTACCTGTGATAGCAGAGTAGTCGACTGAGTGCATGGAGCGTACTTTCACTGTCTCCTTTTCTGCGATGCCTTCTTCTCTTCATGTCTCTTTGGTTCACCTCTTAGTGCATAGGGACCACTCTTAAACACCTGAAATAATGATTTCATTTTCTTCAATGAATTGTTCATATTTTGAACCTCAATTTCTTACAGGATTCTGCCTGTCGCTTGCCATCAGAAACTCAGTACCCAATAGCAACGAAAGCGTCCTACATCCCTGGCCCACCAGACTACCTCCTGCCCGTTCATGACCCCAAGCACCCCCGCCACCATCGTCAGGTAGCATCCCCCTCCTCCTACCTCTGGGAGGGACAGTCTCCTGGTGACGGAGGAGATTTTTTGGCTTGTGTGCAGTACGAGCAGAGACTCTACCCCCAGTACGTGATGAGACACGCACACACTCCCTCCTCCAGCACTCCTCTCAAGAACACTCCTCGCACTCCCTCCTCAGTCTCCTCCACTGGCTCCTGTCGATGGCCTGAGGCAGAGGGTAGCGACTCCATGTACTCCTCCAGTCACGGGGGCTGGAGCAGCAGTAGGCAGCCCTCTGAGGAGAGGACTCCTGGAGGCAAGAAGAGGTCCCCCCGCACTCCCTCCAAAGCTCTTCCCACTCCCCCAGACAGCCTCAACAGTGAGGACAGTAACTACGTGAGCTCCACAGGCTTCAGACACACTGAGTCTAATGCCTTTGCTGTCCATGGCACTAGGTAATGATTCTCTAGCTACTAACACTTACTAGTTCTCACAGTGGTAATAGTTGTGAGTATTGTTAGCATTTGCTGATAAGAAAGGTGTGCAGAATGTGTTTTAAGTTAATTCATTCTTTGTTTACTTCTCTCATCAATTCATTACTAGACTGTCGAACGGAAGATTGATACTGATGTCTACATTAGGTTATATCTAGCTAACTAATTCATTAAATATTTTCGCAACTTAATTGAATGGAATTTTATCTCAAAATATAGTTTACTGACAAACATATAGCTAGCTAAATACTAGCCATGGCCATCTTTGAGTAGCTACTGAGTCTATTCACACCTTCGCTATTTTCTAATTCAGGTAAATGTGTTCGCTAGCTAACCGTCAGCTTGTCCATGATTCTAATAGATTTCTTTTCTATATTATATTAGCAGGTTCACCACTCCTACCATGGAGCTTCCTTTGGACGCTAGAGAGGATCCTTCACCCCTCCTTAGAGTGATCTGCAGCCCCCAGCAACCATGGTCCTTTAGGGGAGAGGATGACCCCTCATAGCATAAGGTGTCAAAACCCTACCAAGACAATGACACCAAAACTACACAACATTACAGACGAGCTCACAGTGAGGCAACGTACTTTGATCACTCTAGCCTCACTCCTCAGTCTAACACTCGGTCAGCCTCGACAAGAGAGAGGACCAGGCGTCTTCAGTCCTGTCCAGGTCAAACCATCCACACCTCCGAAAAAAACATTCAAGTGGGTGCACCCTGTATCATTGAACCCTCTACCCTCTCAAGATCTGACTACAGTTTCTATACCAGGAAGAGAACCAACAGTCACTGTAGTTCACAGAGAGAAAAGGCAGTGACTGTAGTCACACCTACTCTCGTCACTGAGACATCCTTCGTGTACAACGAAAAGCCCCTCAACATTACCACCAATAAGAGCTTTAACGAAAGACTGCAGTATCTCCACGACTCCAAGAAGTACCTGGAGCAGGTGAACAAGAGGTCTACCCTCAGGTTGTCACCTCTAGAGCACGTCACACACCAGCATTTGAGTAGTCAGGCCTCTCTCAGTCTCAATGGCTCTGTGAAGTGTGATGTGGTTAACAACAGACGATCTGGCTCTTTCTCACTCACTAAATACACTCCTGATGAAGGGGCAGCTCAGGAGCTAACTGTCAGGGACCACTTGATGAACTACAAGGAGTGGTGCGGTCTGTTCAAGCCTAAGGATGCCTCTGCCGCTTGTTATCGCTCTCTCTCCTCGCCTGCTACGCAAGAGACTCGCTACTACGATGGGGAGCATTTCTTCCCTCAGTACTACTCACGTGAACCCCACAGGGGGGCTCTGAGGACCATGTCACAGCGGTCCTTGCCTGATGGGGAGGTGCCCTCTGCTGACAGACAGAATGTAAACCATTCCTGCAGCACCACGGCACTGTGGTTCTTGTAAAATGTTCATACTGTGAACCATTCCTGCAGCACCACGGCACTGTGGTTCTTGTAAAGTGTTCATACTGTGAACCATGCCTGCAGCACCACGGCTCTGTGGTTTAAGTGTTCATACTGTGAACCATTCCTGCAGCACCACGGCACTGTGGTTTAAGTGTTCATACTGTGAACCATTCCTGCAGCACCACGGCACTGTGGTTTAAGTGTTCACACTGTGAACCATTCCTGCAGCACCACGGCACTGTGGTTTAAGTATTCACAACAATCCAAAGACTCGCAGAAAGTTTCCTTTTCTCACGCGAAAAGAGTAAGAGTATTTTTCTCACTTTTGTTCATAGGGTATATTCCTCACTATATATTTATAAACTACTCTAAGCTTACACTATATTCCAGTTGTGTATATATTCCACTAGCTATTTATGAAATGTTTTACTTGCCTAGGTTGTATTGCATTGTGTACATATTCTCTACTAGCTAGGTTAGTTTCTGCCTGGCGGGTGATATAAGTCTTAGTTCGTGTACTTACTCTCTTCTATTTCGTGCCTGTGCCATTTCTAGGTCATTATTGCATGAATCACGTCTCTTGTGTCAATCATTCCTTACGTTAACTACCATGCAAATATTTGCCCTCAATGATTTCTTGCATTTCTCATCAGAGAAAAATTTGGCATAAATTATTTTCCACTCTCCCTCTAGTATATTTAGATGGGTTATTCTCCCCATTAATTAGTTTTTAGTGTTTATATTATAGCCTGTAAAGAATAGGCTATAGAGAGATAATCTTCAATCATTCCAAAGCTATTGCATATATCATGTAATTTTGCTTATTTTATACTGACTTGTAAAATTATTCTACGTGTCCTTATTGATGAAAAGTATGTCTTTAGTTGTTAGTCATTTAGTCCCATTTGTAGTTTTCTATATTTTCCCCATTATTGAGAGTTACTAGTTCTATGTTTGGCAGTTTTTTGGCAGTGTATCATTGTCACTGCCTTTGACTTTCAATGTTTCATCTGTTGCTAGTGCCATACGAGTGCATTTTAACGTTAGTCTCTAGTGATATCCTATAAATGTTGGTTGTACATCCAGTGAGACTATTCCATTATATAGAGAATAATATATTAGTCACAAGCACTTCAACACATCTCTACACCTGTCACAAACTATTGTAATGCGTATATTGACAGTAGGCTATTTCTTACTCTAACTTAACATATCTATAGCGCGAAGAATTTTAAGCTGCCAGTATTGTAGCATTTTGCTAATGTTCTTAAATGATTCAACTGAAGATAATATTAGGGGTTGATAGTCGCACAAACGTAGAACTTCACTTTCAAACACCCAGATGTTCTACCTAGAAACTGTGAATGTAATTCTAAAGAGCGGACACTGCGCTACATGAACTATCTATCCTATTTTAGATTATCTGGTTACTATCTTTTGACGCTCCTCTCACTTTCGATGGGTTATACTTTTCAATTTCTAATATAACTGTTTTTTTCTCTAGGTAGTTCTGTAAGCTTTATTCACTACCACCTCTTCATTCTTTTTTTTGTACAGTCATCTTTGCTGTGTTCTTTTCGTCACATTCCTTGGTAAGTGACTGTTTTCTCAGAGTGAATGGTTCACGAAGCTGCTTCCTTTAAAGCTTCTTATTTTCTAATTATATGATTACTGATGTGTAATATATTCGAATGTACTATATATTTTGTTGCTTTTAACCGGAATAACTTACCCTTTCATATTCTACTTAGTCTATTGATTTATTTATCAATGTGAACCTTTCCATGTGTTCCCAACCAGTCACTTATATATTCTATTTGTGTTTTAACAGATTTTTTACCTGCTATATTATTGGCGTCGTAATGTTCATTTTATTTTTTATATATTTTATTTTGTTGTAAATATTCTAATAAACTTATGACGATTATATGAAGTTTCAATGCTTATCCTTTTAAAGTCCTGAGAATTAATAAAGCATACCCGTACTTTTGTGAATTGGTATCAAATATATTCATTATTGCTTATCTGTTAAAAGTTAGGTACCCAGGCGAGACGAGGGTTTGATATTTAGGGTGAATTCGTACAGGCAGGCTCCACTTTTATTACCAGATCACGACTCAGTCTAATAACTAAATGGTAATAAGACTGAGGTAAGTCACAAGTAAATATACAGTTGTTACTCCTTAATTTAATTTCCATTTTCTATGAGTTATAATGAAAGAAAATTGTTTTGAGTACTAAGCCTATTAAACAGTGTTTGATGCAAGAAAGAATTAGTTGATGAAAGTTCAATGTAGTGAATAGCTCTAGTCTCACTCAGTATAGGTGAATAACTAGTTTGATACTTTGATTTATATAATTGTAAATTGTGTTACATTAAGGGCAGCTTTTCAAAAGAAATCGCTCAAAATATCGTTTTTTTGTCCGATAAAATTCTATAGACATAACTAGGGTTGTGACTTTGCATATTGGTGAAATAATGCGGTAGCCGGTAAATTGCTCGAATTATCAAATTGTTCGAATGAACAAAATTGCTCGAATTATAAAATTGCACAGTTTTTGATTTTATAAAAGTCAGTTATTCATGAAGTGGAGCTGCACCTAACAATCCTTGTTTCTTTTTAGTAATTGATCATTAATTGTTCTATAAATGATTTTAATTATTACTAATTCTGCAAAATCTTTTTTTAGACCGTTTGTGTCATCTCGTATGTAACAGGTGAATTGAAATCTTGTGGTGAATCACTACTATTCATGTTTTTTTATCATAAAACCCGAAAACTTATTTATTACTAGCCTATCTGTATGTGTCACCTCAATAGGTGAAATAATTCAAAGTTATGGCAGAGTTTTAATAATCTACAAATTTTTTCGGGTTTTATGATAAAAAGACATGAATAGTAGTTATTCGCCACATGATTCTAATTCACATGTTACATACGAGATGACACAAACAGTCTAAAAAAAGGATTATGCAGAATGAGTAATAATTAAAATCATTTATAGAATGATTAATGATCAATTACTAAAAAGAAACAAGAATTGTTAGGTGCAGCTCCACTTCATGAATAACTGACTTTTATATAATCGAAAACTGTGCAATTTTATAATTCGAGCAATTTTGTTCATTCGAACAATTTGATAATTCGAGCAATTGTTTTTCGAGCAATTGTCTTTCGAGCAATTGTTCATTCGAGCAATTGTTTTTCGATGAATTGTCTTTCGAGCAATTGTTTTCGAGCAGTTTACCTGGAACCAAATAATGCATATGCATATAAAAACGCATATGCAAATCTTGAAATGCATATGCAAATAGAAAATGCATATGCAAATAGAAAGTGCATATGCAAAGTAGAAAGTGCATATGCAAATAGAAAATGATTAGTGAAATCAGTTGATTTTTGATATTCAAATGATAAACTTTTACATATATAAATGAATAGTATCAGTCAAATGAATAAGAGCTAGTTTTTTATTCTACTTAAGAAATTTAAAATATTATAGGCTAGGTTATAACTATCGAGATGGGGAATTTGGTTGAACACTGGTTCAGTTATGCGAATAACAAGATGATTAATAAATAAATAATGCCGGATAAAACATAACCTTCTACAAATTTGCGAAGGTAATAATAAAAAAATTTAACTTATCGACTGATTTTCCTATTTTCTAAACTAGTGTTACTGTTTATATTCATTTATATATTATATATACAGGTAAAGCTCGTACAACGGACAGTATACAGATATAACCCCCCCCCCCCCCTACAAAGGACAAAAATTATTAGTTTAATTGGGGATTTTAACTTTTAAGTTTTCTTTAACAGCATTTCAAAGAAACTCTAATGAGGGTAAACAATCTCAGATTATTATTGAATAAATTTTTTAATTAAAATCTTATTATATTTATATAACTTACTCATATAATTGTACGTAGGTACGAAATTATAAGGTAAGTAAAATGAAAGAAAGATACAAGTAACTAAACCAAGTGAAAATATAGGGTAGTTACACCTCTTTTTAGTTTTATAGAGCTTCTCTAATCAAAGAAAATGTGTAGAAAATGGGTAACAAAATCAAAATACTGAAAATCTTAAAAACAATACATTAAATGTTTATTGTAAATTGTAATAGCTTGAATATAATAAATGTACGACTAGATAATTGGTAGACGAATAGAATATTGGTTAAACCATATAATTTAAAGAGGTTGTTGTAGGAGTTGCATGGCCAGAAAAACGGATAATTTTTGTATTTTTTAGGGGGTGTCCGTTTAAAGATCGTCCGCTGTACGAGCTTCAATTACCTGTATTTTTGATTCTTCGTATTCATGACTTGATAAATGTACTTGAAAACAGCTCTGTAAGAAGTGTTGCAATATATTGAAATTATCTTCAATTAAAAGATATTAATTAACATACTTTATTCTACCACTTAGTTTTTAAATATTTTTTACATCTAAAAAAAATATATTTAAAATATATGAGCTTCTTAGTAACAGCCTATTTCGAGAAATCCATATTTATAATGTTTTTTTAATCAAAATTATTTGCTGCATATATTTTGTATATGCGTTTTATAAATGCATATATTTTGCATATGCATTTTTTGAAAATGCATATTTCAAGCGAATATGCACTAAATATTAATGTGCATACACTGCATAATATGCAGTGCATATTGTCTCAACCCTAGACATAACTCTACAAGATTGTGAAAACAGAATTGCTAAATTCTCACTAGAAGTCGTACAGAAGTACGTACAAACGTTCTACACAGATACGTTCAGAGCGTTTCCAGCGTTTCCAACCTAATGACCAGGGCTGGGACAATATGCATTTATCATAAAAGCATATGATGCCTCATATTTTGGTTAGAGCATATGCCTTAACAATAACTCCTATGCCCCAATAATAAGGCATATGCTCTTTCGGGTGACCCACATACACCAACACGCAAACCATTCAACATACACACACAACCAATATCAACCCATATTACTTTCGTCCTGGCATTTATTTATCATCTTGTTATTCGCATAACTCAAAAAGTATTCAACCAAATTGCCTGAAATTTAGTGGGACGATTGGTTATTATTAGGGATGTGACAATATGCAGCATAAAATATGCATAATTTTATGACGCGATATGCAGCATATTATATGCCTATTTCTGCATACAATATGCAAAAAGTCAATGTGCATATATGCAGAACCAAAATGCACATTGGAAATATACATTTTATATGCCAGAAATTATTCAATATAGTGTGCATATTACATGCTAAAAGTTAATTACGGAATTTAAAATAAAGTTAATCTGTATATAGTTATGTTTTGCATGTAATTGTACTTTGGTGGTTTGAATGGAACTTACAATAAATCGAAGGTGTAATCTCAAGTTTTTATTTTTACTGTGAAATGTTTAACGTTTGAAAATAAAATATAACAAAGCTGTTTCAAATTTAAACTTTTTTAATAGTAAGTCAATTTCAAATATACACATTCAATTTCAAACAGTGGAATTGGTATTTCAGGTTTCCAAAAGTGAATATCCTTCTATTATCTGCTAATGTATTTTTGTACTGGGAAAACACCCGTTCTACATCACAAGAAAGAAAAGAAGTAAATGTTACCTTCGGCCAAATCTAGTCTTCTAAAGTTCTAAACTATCCTACATTCATATACGTATCATGTTTCGTTCATTACTTTAGTCATGACTCGAAAATCATAAACCATCTTGTTAGACCAGCGGTTCCCTTTAAAGATCCCCAGCTATAAGCAGCGACACTAAGTCATTAAATGGTAAATTTAAACTGTTTTGTGTTTAATTACTCGAATAAATTATATACATATATACGTGCTATAAGTTTAGATAATCTTTTAGTAATACAACTCTCTAAAATGATTGTACCTATTCATTTATTTATCAATTACTGCTAGTATTTACTAAATACCAAGTGTCATATTATTTAATAATTCATTTGTAGTTTCAATATTCCACCTACAAACTTTTTAAATTTGAATAATTAGTTTGATAAAATTTAATTGTGTCCACAGTTAAAATTGTTTTCTATGCATGGGTCCAGAAGAAAACGGCATAGGTTAGACATTTACATGTTAAAAATTGACCAGGAAGTGCATATTTCTCTTTTAGCATATATGTACACGTGCATATTATATGCTCTTGAAATTTAAGCAGAGGACTGCATATATGCAATATGCACAATGTCACATCCCTAGTTATTATCAAGGAACCATTTCATCAGATTTTGGGAGTGAACGGGCTAAAGGTCGTTTATAACTCAAGTATTATTGGATGGTCAAAGTCATCTACAAGATTTACAAGTGGCAACGAAGGTATGCACTCTACGAGTGTCCGTCATCAAGTTTAATAGTGTATTGTATAAAAGTATCATGTATGTATTTTATGGTGCTAGGAAAACTGCCACTGGGAAGATTGCCACCGGGAAAACTGCCATTGGGAAAACCCCCACTGTGGGAAAATTGCCACTGTGGGAAAACTGCCATTGGGAAAACTGCCACTGTGGGAAAATTGCCACTGTGGGAAAACTGCCATTGGGAAAACTGCCACTGTGGGAAAATTGCCACTGTGGGAATATTGCCACCTGGAAAACTACCACTGTACATGTATAAATTCATACTGATTTTTTTTTAGAAAATCTCAAAAATCATAGGTACTGAATGCAATGTTGATCAGAATTTAATATATAAGAATTATTACAATGTATACATCTCATTTTGACAAGTTATACGATCTAAGTGAATTCTTCCGTCGGTGGGTGTGAGTGTGATGATATACAATTAATTCTTAGCTTAATGTGTTTAATTGTTCCCTGAAAAAATAAACCATTTAAAGGTTCTCTACTCTACTAGTTTGTCGTCAAGTTTTTTTCTCTCATTCACAAGTGCACTGAAATATACATGACACCTCGGCCAGTCCCTCGTTCAACTCCCTTTCTGCATCAGTGTGGCGTCCTACGCCATACCTATTATATAGGAAATTTAATTCATCTTTATTATAACCAATTTTTCATGTTATTCATTTTATCTTGATAATTTTCATAACCTTTCATGTTCACTTGCCAAACTAATTTGATATCGGTTCCCTAGAACGTGACATGCATTCTTTCAAATCATTATTGTTCTAATGGCGGCAAAGTAAACGTAAGCCCGTTCTTCCACTAAAGTTTTCATTCTTTTTCAATAATAGCGGCATAGTAAGCGTAAGCCCGCATTGTTTATTCATTATTAATTACCTGCCTCATCTTATGTATCTTCAAACCACATCTAGTAAGTTTGTGCTCCTGCGTTTTAATTTAGTTTTTAAAGTTTTAAGATTCAATGCTAATAAAGTTGATTAGGCTGTGATGTTAACTGGCTGTAGCTGAAATACCTCCAATTGAGTATTCTTGTCAATTACCCATATTTTAGTCTTATGCTTTGTTTGCCAATCTAAACTAGTAGGGAATTTATATAATTTTGAGTACTTCCAAGTTGTAGATAGTGGCACACTACTCGCCAAATACTTCATTTATAGTCAATTTTGTTCTATAGTAGTTATTGAGAGATTAATTTATACAATTAGCTTGCTTTTTATTTTTTACATCTTGTGAATTCTGTGACGGCATTTCATGCACCTTTTCTACATTATAAATTAGTCTTGCTTAAATTTTAGGATTTTAAAAGGTAGTTTAGCTTTATACTGTTTTCTGAAGTTTCTTACATATGTATTTTAGCAAGATTTTAACTGCGTGTCTTGCTTTTCAGGCACGTGGCTATGGTAGCATTCTCATGTACCTACCTGTCATATTGAGGTTGAATGCAAATAAAAAACTTGAACGAGTCTATTGTTTGATTCTGCCGCTACAGTGCTAGATAAGGAGATTAACTGTGGTAGAGGCAGAGAGTCAAACTGTAATTTGAGCCATGAGTGGGACCAAACTCAAGAGAACCCCTGTGCCCACTTACCATCAACTGAACACAGCCGAAGAGACATCTAGGAACTTTTTGATAGGAGAACTCGAGTCTGCCAACTCTTCTTCACTTAGTCCTTCAAGTGTAAGATGCTCTATCAAGAAGATAAAAACTGCTATCAAGAGCTATGAAGCAGCAAGTAGAGCTCTTTCCTCTTGGCTCAGTAGTCATGGTTCTCTTTCTGCAGCTTCTGAAACAAGAAATACCAGGCTGCAGCTTGTTCACACAGACTGTTCAGAAGCTGTTAAGAATTTAAATGTTCAATTAACTACTTTGGGTGAAGATGCTATGTCAAGTGTAGCAGCACCCAGTATTATGGCAGATGAGTCTGAACAGCCATGCAATGGTGATATCCATGTAGATATGAACTCTCAACCTGTTCATGATGGACCAACCCAAGTCATTCAAGAGGCTGCTGGTTCTCTGCATTCGGTGGTAGACGAGCAGAGAGAGGCTTCTCTACCTGCATTTGTAGACGAACAGAAAGGTGTTGAGCGGATACCGGATGGTGAAGGTGGGGATTCTAATCTTCCACATCCAACTGTATATGAGGTTCCTGACGATGATAGCCCTAAGCCTGCTTCTACCAAATCCCATTCTGAAAACAATGAAGATGTTGAGATTCTGGACCCTGTCTCCAGGAGACAATTGAAGCAGGATCTGTTGAAGGGTTACTGCGAGCCATTTAATGGTGAACCTCAGTATTTCTGGGGCTGGAAGCAGAGAATTTCTAGGCGAATTTTGGAAGCTGAGGCTACAGCCCTAGACTCTTTGGAAATATTGCAAGCAAATACCATTGGCAGACCAAGGAAGATTATCACAGACAGCATCACGTCTGGTGGACATGCTCCTCAACAGACCTTAGCTAGAGTATGGTCTTCTCTGACAAAACGGTTCGGAAACAATGCAGTTGTGTCCACTGCACTCTTTGAGAAACTTGAAAAATTCCCTCCTATTAAGTCTTTGAGAGAGATCACCCAAATGGAAGACCTTCACGATTTATGTCGAATCATTCACTCTAACATGGGATATTGTTCTGATCTGAAGTACTTGGATCTTCCCAGAGGCATGAAGACTATATGGGACAAGTTCCCCGATCAATTTCGAACTAGGTGGCGAAAACAATGTTACACACTTCAGAAAAAGTCGTCTGGTTCTCCTAATCTAAAGTTGCTTTTGGACTTCATGGAGGAATTCATCGACGAGGCTTCTCTGCCCTCATTTTTGGCTGAGTCTCAACCATCTCGATCGTATCCTACCAGAAATATCAAAGCGTTTTCTACGAAGACCGAGGACAACTGTATCTACCACGACGCATCCGGCCACTCTGTATATGACTGCAAGGCTTTCGGAAAGTTGAACTATTTCGACAAGAAGCAATTTGTTATGAAGAATAAGCTTTGTTTCGCATGTTTAAAGCCGCACATGATAGCAAACTGTCCCAGAGATGTGTCCTGTACGGTATGCAAAGGTGCACATGTTGACGTCATGCACCTGGATAGGGAACAAAATCGAAGTCATCAGAGAAGTAATGGTAGATTCATTCCAAGGGACGTAACCACAAATTGCACTGAGTTATGTGGGACTCTACATCGGACCAAGGTATGTTCCCGTATCGTTCCAGTTGAATTAAGGTTCAAAAACAGTAGTAGAACTTTAAAATGTCTGGCAAACATAGACGAACAATCTGATAGCACCTTCTGTGACAAAAAGTTATTGGAGTACTTTGGAATAAGTTCAGCTCCTACTCAGCTTTATAATCTCAGTACCATGTCTTCTTTTGCTGCTAGTAGTGTTAAGATGGAAGCCATGATCATTGAGGGGCTTAAAGTCAAGGGTATTGATGAAAAATTATGGATAGATTTACCAGTTACAATTACCCACCCAGGAATTCCTCAGAACAAGAAAGGCGTGGCTTCTCCAGAATTGGTGGCGTCCCACGACCACATCAGGTGCTTTGCAGGACGTTTCCCCAGGATCGACCCGGACTTGGAGATTCTCTTGCTGGTCGGAGGTAACTGTGGTAAAGCAATGGAAACGCAGCCTTACGGTGAGCATTATCCATTCGTACATAAAACACCCCTTGGGTGGGCCATGGTTGGACCAGCCTGCAGGGCTACTAGTTCAGTGTCAAAAAGTGTACTTTGTTTGAAGACTAATCTTGAACAAGTCAATAGTTGTGAACATTTTAGTGCTAAACCTTCATTTGATAGTATTCGTGATTTGATCCTTAAAACTGATAACTATTCAAGTGTATTCGTTGAAAATCGTGATGATAACGTGCTTGATTTATCTCGTAGTGATAGAAGGTTTCTAAAATTAATCGGTGATTATATACGTGTTAATGAAGAGGGTAAAATAGAGATGCCATTGCCACTTAAAGAAGATTGTGCCCTACCTGAAAATAAGTTCGCAGTTAAAGCTAGAACAGCTAGTACCCTAAAAAGCTTGAAACGGGACCCTAAGAAATTGAGCAGGGCTACAGAGACAATGGGAACATACATTTCTAGACGACATGTAGAGCAGATTCCCCCTAATGAACTTAAGACAGATATGACTAAATTCTACATCCCTGTATTTCCAGTTGTGAGCGCCCGCAAGGACAAACTGCGAATTGTGTTTGATTGTAGCGCTGCATTCCAGGGACGCTCTCTCAACGATGTCTTGATGCAGGGACCGGACGAAGGAAATAGAATAGTTGGCGTTCTGACAAGATTCCGACATGGCAAAATAGGGTTTTCTGGAGACCTCGAAATGATGTTTCATTGCTTTAGTCTGTGCCCCGAGCATAGAGATTTGACAAGATTCTTTTGGTGGAGGAATAATGATCCTGAGGAGCAGTTGGTGGAATTTAGAAGTAGAGTGCACAACTTCGGCAAAAAGTCCTCGCCAGCAATTGCCAACTTTGGTCTTCGTTACACCACTCAATCTGACGAAGCTCAGAAAAGCCCCGAAGCAATCAAACTCATAAAGTCAAATTTCTATGTGGACGATTGTTTAGGAAGCGCAGATACTCCCGAACAAGCAGTTGCGGTCCTCCATGCTGCAGTCGGTATTTTGAATAGATACTCTATTAGGCTCCACAAGTTAACATCTAGTGATAAAGATGTAACAAGTTCATTCCCCTCTACTGAGTGTTCCAGCGACGTCGACCCAGTCACTCTACAGTTCAACGAAGTTCAAAGGACACTTGGTCTCTCGTGGTGCACGGTACTAGATGAATTCGTCCTGAAGTGTAAATTCCCAGATAAGCCTTTGACTAAGCGTGGCGTTTTGAGTACATTGCACTCATTGTACGATCCTTTGGGGTTTGTTTGTCCAGTCACCTTGACTGGAAGGTTGATCCAGAGAAGAATGCTATCTAAAACAAAGATGGACAATCCATCGTCTGCATTGGATTGGGACGAAGAAATACCACCAGAGATATCTCATGCATGGTTGAGATGGAAGTCGTCTCTTCAAGACGTTGAAGAAATTAGACTGCCGCGTAGTTTCCAAAGAAGTAGCTTTGGTGAAATAAGGGAGAGAGAAGTTCATGTTTTTTGTGATGCTAGTGACGAGGCAATAGGTTTTGTTATATATTTGAGACTTATTGATATCCATGATGACATTAATTTATCTTTTGTGTTTGCTAATTCTAAAGTTGCTCCCAAGTCAGCAGTTTCCATCCCCAGGCTTGAGCTCTGTGCTGCTTTAGAGGGGGCTCAGGCAGCTCAATACATCATGCACGAACTGGATGTTCCCCTCAACCAGGTGATCTACTACACTGATAGCTGTGTGGTACTTGGGTATCTTAATAATACTGAACGACAGTTTTCTAGGTATGTGACCGGCAGAGTTAACACTATTTTGGGTCTGTCTCGTCCTTCACAATGGAAATATGTGACCTCAAAGGACAACCCTGCCGATATAGCTTCAAGGCCTCAAAGTCCAAGGGACTTGACTAGAAGCAGATGGTTCCCTGGTCCTCTATTCCTGTTGCAAATTAAGGAGTACTCAGCAGATAACTACAATAGACAGGTGGATCTTCCAGAAATCGCTAAGGTGGTGACAGTCTGCTCTGTAAGCAGTGATGATCTGTTGCTCACTGATGTCATTTGCACGAGAACGACAAACCTTGTGAAGGCAATCTGCATCGTCAAGGCGGTTAGAAGAACATGTGTGCGATGGTTACAGCTGATCAAGAGGACGCCCATGGTTTTGGAAGAACACTTCGATCCCTTGTACTTCATGGTGAAGCAGGTTCAGAGCAGAGTATTCAAGGACTCTTTGAATACTCTTTCTAAGAGTAAATGTTTATCTGATAGCGATCCTCTTTCATCTTTGTGTCCGTTTGAGCAGGGAGGCATTCTCCGAGTGGGAGGCAGACTGCGACACAGTCAATTGGACTTTCAGTGTAAACATCCTATACTGCTGCCTCGGAAGGGCCAGTTGACCATCATGATATTGGCTCATTTTCACGAGAAAACATTTCATCAGGGTAGAGTTATAACTCACTCATCCTTGAGACAAGCGGGATTCCATATTCACAAGGGAAGTCAGACTATCAGAAGCTTTCTGAAATCTTGTATAACTTGCAAGAAACTACGTGGTGACTTCTTGACACAACAGATGGCCGATTTGCCTCCCGACAGATTGGAAGAAGTATCTCCCTTCACCTCGACAGGTCTGGATACGTTTGGACCTTACCTCATTCACGACAGCCGTTCAACCCGCAGAACTACGGCTACTAAGAAGATCTGGGTTCTTCTGCTGACATGTCTAAATAGCAGAGCTATTCACCTAGAGCCACTTTCTTCCTTGGATGCCCATTCTTTAGACTTGGCCATACGTCGATTCGTCGCAATACGGGGTGAATGCAAGTCCTACCGTAGTGACAATGGCACCAATTTCATTCCAGTTCGGGAGAGAATGCTTCAACAGATTCCTGGTCTATCATGGAAGCTCACTCCTCCTGGTGCAAGCCATCAGGCTGGAATATGGGAGAGGAAAGTTGGCAGTGTGAAGAGGGTCTTCTCTGGAGCTCTAAAAACCTTGGGCACTAGAAACCTCTCGAGGGAAGAGTTCACTACACTGCTTCAAGAGTCCGCCTCGATTGTCAATCACACGCCTTTGTACGGAATGAGTTCAGATCCTAATGACCCTCAGGCTATATGTCCCGCTATGATCCTCAATCTTCGAGACAAAGGTTCTCCAACTGTTGATATTAAGTACAGTGAAGCGGACATTGCTCAGTATGGACGCTCACGTTGGCGCAGAGTACAATATCTGTCCCATCAGTTCTGGATCAAGTGGCGCAATAACTACATTCATACTCTAGGGGAGAGACACAAGTGGAAGAGCAGGAAACCTTGTGTGGCTAAAGACGATGTAGTTCTGCTCCGAGAACCAAATAGTCAACGCAATGATTGGCCAATGGCAGTTGTGACTGACGTTCATCGGGGAAGAGATGGACTAGTACGGGATGTGATTCTTCGTGTGCCTTCAAAAAAGGCTGGCGGTTCTCTTCTGAGGCGCTGTGTTGCTGATTTGATTCTCCTGCATCCTGCAAGGGAGCACGATTGCAGATCTTAGTCACACGGACGTGACTGTGAGGGGGGAGTGTGGCGTCCTACGCCATACCTATTATATAGGAAATTTAATTCATCTTTATTATAACCAATTTTTCATGTTATTCATTTTATCTTGATAATTTTCATAACCTTTCATGTTCACTTGCCAAACTAATTTGATATCGGTTCCCTAGAACGTGACATGCATTCTTTCAAATCATTATTGTTCTAATGGCGGCAAAGTAAACGTAAGCCCGTTCTTCCACTAAAGTTTTCATTCTTTTTCAATAATAGCGGCATAGTAAGCGTAAGCCCGCATTGTTTATTCATTATTAATTACCTGCCTCATCTTATGTATCTTCAAACCACATCTAGTAAGTTTGTGCTCCTGCGTTTTAATTTAGTTTTTAAAGTTTTAAGATTCAATGCTAATAAAGTTGATTAGGCTGTGATGTTAACTGGCTGTAGCTGAAATACCTCCAATTGAGTATTCTTGTCAATTACCCATATTTTAGTCTTATGCTTTGTTTGCCAATCTAAACTAGTAGGGAATTTATATAATTTTGAGTACTTCCAAGTTGTAGATAGTGGCACACTACTCGCCAAATACTTCATTTATAGTCAATTTTGTTCTATAGTAGTTATTGAGAGATTAATTTATACAATTAGCTTGCTTTTTATTTTTTACATCTTGTGAATTCTGTGACGGCATTTCATGCACCTTTTCTACATTATAAATTAGTCTTGCTTAAATTTTAGGATTTTAAAAGGTAGTTTAGCTTTATACTGTTTTCTGAAGTTTCTTACATATGTATTTTAGCAAGATTTTAACTGCGTGTCTTGCTTTTCAGGCACGTGGCTATGGTAGCATTCTCATGTACCTACCTGTCATATTGAGGTTGAATGCAAATAAAAAACTTGAACGAGTCTATTGTTTGATTCTGCCGCTACAATCAGGGAAGTTCGATTTGGTTACTGCGAAGGTGAAATCGTCTGCGTAGGACGTTACGGTGTGAAGGGTGATGGGACATTTGTATATATACGAAGAAATTGAAGAGGACAGTGGATGTTGAGAATATTGAGATTGTCCAGGCCCAAAGCTGTAGAGGTGTCCGAATTGACTATGGCCAGGTAGACCTACTGTTCTGTAAATGTGGTGGCGGAGTGGTTCATGCTTGGAACGATGAAGACCTCTAATGAGTCTGCGGGTGGCAGGGTCGGATGAGTGAGGACACACACAGAGAAAGGATTAGTTGAATCAAATTTGATTTGTTTTGACTCATATGAATGGGTTATTTTTGCGCCTACCTACGTGGTGAGTTGTAGGTATTACTTAAAAGTAGTTAAATTGACGTAGGTTAAAACAAAACAGTCGTTTTAACTCACTCCTAAACTTAAAAAAAGTTGCGCCTACTCGCATAGTAAGTTGATTTATACACCAGATATATTGGATTAACAGTCTTGTGAGTTGCTACAATACCCTCTGTCATAGTTGTTTCAACATACTTTAAAATTCTCAAAAAAGTAACTTTAAACTCTCATAGTAAGTTGATTGAATCTATAAAATGAATTGAATTAACTAATGTTTGATGACACACCACATCATAGTTGTTTTAACACACGTGAAAACATGAATAAAGTCCAACCAAATCAGGTAATAAATTGATTCAAAGCATAAATTGATGACCCATTAGATATGAGTAAACTTTTATCTCTAAGCAGGTGAAGTGAATTTCTTGTTAGAACCTGTTGCTATATCCTTGTGCAAAGTAAGGGTAGTATCAGTGAAACAGACTGGTTGATACGGCGCTGCTGCTCGGCGGTAGCCGGACAGAGAACAGAGGAAGCTCGAAAGGTGCGGGTCTTCCCACCGTTAGTGGCCCGATATAGAGGTTCTAACACGACTACGAGCGGGCATGTTCCTGAAGTGAGCGAGTGATATCGTCGTTCAGGCCACGAAGTAGAGAAGAAGAGGGGGTCCACACGACGAATCTGATCTCTCCTCCTTATGTCCCCTGCTGCCACTGGTGGCATTCTTGGGATGTAGTCTCTCCTGTAACCAGTCGGTACGCATTCAGATTTAGCTTTTAACAATGCCTCCCTTAAAACTTTTTCATCCGCAGAGCAAGAGACAGGGGGAGTGGCACCGGCAAATATGGCCTCCGTGGTCACCTTGTACAGGGCCCAGTCAGTAATGCGAAAGCTCCTATAGGATTTCCTCATGCATTCAGTGGGGGGGGGGGAGGGTGAAGGTCTAGCTTGATGATGATTGGGAGAGGTCGGAGCTGAGTCTGGTGAGGCATCTCCACTTGGCCATGAGGGCAAGATATCCGGAAATGAGAGAGAGGTCAGGTGAGGACGCAGGGCCAACTGAGGGGACCCTGGTTGGAAATGGGGAGTTAAATAAGCACAGGGAGCTGCACGAGTGTCAGATGTATGAGAGTTACAGGCGGAGTTATGGAAGTTGAAGTCACCTACGATGGTGGTATTAGCAGTATGATCCAATTGAGTCACAAAGTTCGGCTAATAACCCCTGGGGCAGGAAGAGATCGGAGGGAGATAGATGTTGATGCTCTGGTGAGAGGACCCATGAAGCTCTATACAGCTATACAGACACCGGCAACATCAGTGCTGACGTAATTAAGGTGCTGCAACCGATATTGTAAAGCTAATAGAGTCCTGGATGAAGAAAGCCAGTCCTCCCTCACTCCCAACAGTGCAACACCTTGTAGTCCGGACAACCTTGACGCCGCGAGCTTGGTTTCCTGGATACAAGCGATGTCTATGTGTAGTTGGTGGATGAAAGGGATAAGTTCAGGAAGGCACTGTTTGATGTCATTGCAGTTAAGTGGCAGAATGGTTATACCAGTTGGAGGGGCATTTCTATTATCTTAGAGACGGTTGGTAAGGGGGTGTGGGGAGCGATGAGAGAGGCCAGAGAAAACCGAAGAGGATTTCCTCAATCAGAAAAAATGGAGGAGCTCTCCGGGAAGGAGTAGTGGGGGAAGGGCCATGGGAGAGGTCATGAATTAAATAGTTAGAAGGATACTCGCACTCGACAGAAATACCGACAAAGAAAAGGAATGTGACGTCACTTGGAATATGATTTGAAGGTTCTTGTATTGTTTACTTTGAGTCAGTAGCTCAATACTAGCTTTTCTGTAGCTTAATACTATACTCTATAGTTTTCAGAATACAGCTTTTAGCTACTTTATTCTATACAGTTTTTTTTTTCATTCATTTTTAATTTGTATATATTATGAACAACAATATAAAGTTAGTGGTCTATGATTTTCATTCATTCCTTAATTGAAGAGATCCGTCGACAAATATTAATTATATATATTTCACCATATCGATTTTATCGTGATAAATAGTTCTTATACCTACATTTTTATATTAAAAATTATTCAATATAGTTCTTCAATTTCAATAATTGTTGGAGAATACACAATCGATCGTAGTCGACACAAATCCAATTATTATTGGATATCATTTGAGCTAAATTCAATAAATGATTTCAGTATAAGGTATATATAATTATATATTAAAATTTACGAGGCATTTAATTATCTATTTGACCAAGTAATCAAAAGTTATTTCATGAAGATCCATAACCAAATATTTCCGATACGAGTATCCGTATACCAGGTGACGTCATGAGTCGCTCGCGTGACGTCACACTTTCGCGTCATTTTCATGTGCGTGTATCCTTCTAACTATTTGATTCATGGGAGAGATAAAACCAGAGAAGTCACTGGAAGAACTTTTCAGTGGGTAGAAACTGGGCCTGGGTGGGTTGGATGTCACCAGTTAGTTTAAGAGGCGGGTGTCCAGGGTAAAAAGATGGTGGAGGGAGTATGAGAGGTGGTCGTGTCTCATCTTTCTTGGTCACCCCAATGGAAAAGGGGGAGGGGGAAACGAAAACCGCTAGTGAGCGGGTGCCACTATTTGGCCTCCCTAGACGCTGTGGCATCGGGAGAGTCACAGTATCATCGTCTGATTAGTCTAAATCGTTCTATTTTCCTTTACGATCAACTTTGGCCGATCCATTCAACCAATTGTTGTGAGATCAATACTTCATTCAATCAACTTTACGTTCGACCAATTCTCCAATCGATCAATTTTCTATTCGATCAATTTTGCATATACGTGCATCATACTCAACATACTACATCATGTACATACATCATACTCAATGACCCACATACACCAACACGCAAACCATTCAACATACACACACAACCAATATCAACCCATATTACATTTGTCATCCCTGATATCACACTCCGCTTCTCGTTAAGAACACTACACGAACTCAGTTCAGACCACTTATATAGAATAGGAGCCCAGGTGGGTCAGCCTAGCTGGGAAGGTTTCCAAATTTCTAATAGTATCACAGTTTCTGACACAAATAACCGACCAAGGATCTGTACGTCTGCTGGGTCTCACCTAGTGGGTTTGGTCATGGGTGGGTTTTTCATGGTAGTTAAATATGAACTAGATCAGCTCGGAAGGATACCACTTGAAAGATCCTAAGTCGGTCAAATATGTATGAATAGTATTGGCATTGGCAATGGTTTTAAGTGGTGACCTACCGAGCTGACCTAGCCCAGAATTAACCCCTAAAAATCCGCCCATGACCACACCCGTCAGGCAAAACCCGACAGACGTACATATCCTTGGTCGGTCGTTGGTGCCAGATACTGTGGTATTATTAGAAATGGTTAACCTTCCTAGCAGCTAGGTCGACCCTCCTGGGTAAGTTACTTCCACTACAAGTAGTGGGTAAAATTTACACCGAGAAAGGGACGTACGAAATCCAGGTGCACGAATTTGTTAAGCATACGGTAAGCATTGACTTAGTGATCATTAAGACAAGTTTCATTGAAACGTCGATGAGCCCTTAGGGTTAGTAATTATATAGATGATTTTTCTTGGACCAAGAAACAATCAACTTGTTTTATAGAAACCAAATAAGCAGACAATACAGGGTGGGGCGTAAGTTTGGAAGCAATTTTTCAAACATTAATATAATTCTTAAAAATAAGTTCCTAAGTAGGTGATAGGG